>JZKD02S2054285.1:317068-338029 GCA_000966675.3 Picea glauca | reverse complement strand
ACATAACAACAAGATATATGCTCATGGAAACCCTCGAGGGGGAGAAAACCCTGCAAAATTTCCTCAATATAGATTCTTCCAACATGTACAATGTCATACAATGTTCTTTCACAAAATCAAGACCAAATAGACCCAGACACGAACCAAGAATAGCCTCCTAGATAAGTGTGTACAACTCTCTTGTACTTATATTCAATGAGTGATCAAAATGACTTGATATAACCTCTATTTATACTCTAAAAGACCTAAAAGACATGACTTATCAATAAACCCTTTCACAATTACACTTAGGAATAACTAGTACAATTACACTTAGGAATAACTTCTGAAATTTCATAAAATCTCAACATTTCTTACCACCCCCTTTAAGCCTTTTTCTTTAAATGTTCATTTATTGAACAAGTCCCTTTTATTTAGATATTCATAGACAAACTAGGGACTATGGACATTGAAATCATAGTGATGAGCATTTTCAAGCTTAATATTTGGATTTTAACTTAATCTCTTCACCTCTTAGCCTTAGTGGCTTTATTGATCCAAGCTTTAATTTTGACCTTTGAAAAATCATACATGACCAAGATGAGTTTTTTTTATGTAGATAAAATGAATGATATTGGGAAGGTGGAAAATGGTTGGCATGGTTGGGAATAAAGTGAAGACTTCTTGGCAAGATTGGCATGAGTTCTTCTATTATTTGGTGATTTTTTCTTCTCTCTTGTATTTTGATGACAAGAGTATGAGAGATTTTTGATGAGATAAGGGATTTTTCTAGAGAATTAATCAAGCAAGGTATAGCAATGAACCTATCTTGTTTCTTATGCATGGTTAGATTAAATTTATGTTCTTGAAGATAAATTTTTTGGGATTTTTCTTTTCAACATAGGTTTAAGCTAATATCTCTTCATTCTTTTAAGGTTTGATTCAACCACATGATCTAACCCTCTTCAAAATATTTCTTAGACTTTTTTCATAGTTTGAAGATCTTCCATACTCACTCATTGGTGTGTAATACCTCATCACTTATAGGAAAACATGTGAATCATTTATAGGAAGATATGGACTCCATCACCCAATATTAAGGTGATTTCACATCCTCTCAAACATTTATTTTTTAATTTCCAGCTCATTCTTCATGATCTAGGGTTTAAATTTTTTTATTACAAGCTAGATCATAGAAGAGATATCTCAAGTGAGGGTTTGCTTAAATCTTTGCTTGAGTTTCCTAAAGTGGTCAATTTGTCATTCATTCAAGTTTGAAATTTTCTTAACAAATTGAATAGGGTTTAGTATTTCTCAAATTTTCATTCTAATGAGCAATACTAAACCCTCATCAAATTTAATCCACTTGCATAGATTATTTAGGTACAAGTTTCATTTGAGGTTTCAAATATAAACAACCCGAAAGTGTAAAAGAAAAACAATTTTCTTTTGGCTGAATCATGGTTCAAATTTTACTTACCCCTTCACCTCACATGGACCCTACCCAATTGGATTACCTACCAGGAGGGATTAACGTAGTCTTCTTTGCCCGGGGTGATCCGGATAACCCGGACTGGACCGACCCCAACCGTAAGGGGGATCCGAAACCCGAACTTACCCGGAAGGCCCATCCAGATTGACCCGCGCCAGAAGTTCCCAAGAGGTAGAGACAAACCCTACATGTAATCCTCGAAAAAGACCCTTAAAAGCAGCCCTGAGCAAAATAAGAAGTGGTTTTTTGTTATACACCGATCCGAAAGCTACCGTAAACATTCGGTCTAATCATGTCTTATATTAACAACTATAAAACCAGTAATTCATTCATTGCCTACAGGCTAGATCAATATTCATTTCAATAAAATGTTTCATGAACAACATAGATTGTTGCCTAATTAAATCTTCTCGGTCCATGTGTATGCTTAAATTTATTTGAAGTTCCAAGCATTTTTCCCTTTTTCTTTTTTGTTTGCATATGTTACATATTTATCTTTCTAATCAACATAAGCACACCTTTCTTGTCCTTGTTCTTAACATATGATCGAAAAACTATGGATGGATTAGCATGTGAATTTCTTATTTTGATATGCATTCAATGGTTCCAGAACTTGTCTATCATCATAGCGTAATATGTTGTTAGTTCTTTCCTTGTTATTTACTTAGCATATATTGTGGATCATGGTTAAAAATGACACGTAATCGAACATGATATGTTAACATTTAAGTCATATATTGCACACTCATGTTTTGATACACGCTGCAACGTGATTGGTTGTCTCCTAAACCAAACAATATCTAAACTCTAATCTGCATATTTGTTGTGGTAAATACATAATCAAACATGGATATGGTTGCGTAATGATATTTCTTGGAATATGAAACACATGGTGATCTATGCCAAGTAACAATAATTTTTCCATTTCCAAATTTGCAGTTTGATTTTTTTTTATACAATAATACATAATTGTCACGGTTATCTTGTGATCTATTTTTTTGGATTTCATGGTTCGTTTTATGGTTATCTATAAGCATGGAGCACAACAAACACAACACATGATCCAATGTTTGTCTAGACAAATCTGTGGGTATTTCTGATTTTGCGACCATCTCTTTCATAATTGTTGAATGAGTATAGAACAGTATCTTGTGATGAGAATATATGGTATAATGACTTTCTTTCAGTTTAGCAATTAAAATATTCTCTGCAGTCTTGCAATTACAAATTTGTCTTGTAGCTAATTCTTCATGGTATATGTTGAGCATTGATCTTTCCATATCTTGGACACTTACAATAGTTCACTCATTCTTCTTTGAATGATTTATCTTGGAATATAATAATGTTGTGGGAATGGTCATTAGAAAACAAACTTAATACCATTGTTGTTTCCTATGCACTTGATTCGACATCTATACTTCATGGCACTCAATTTTCATGGTAAACAATGTTTTTGACTCGGATTTCTTTGTGTTCATTATGATTACATATTCACACAATACTTTGACAAAATTGAAGTTCACTCAACCCGCCTAACCACTTGGAGACCTTTATTTAGAAATTACTATAATTATACCTTTTTTGGAGCAAGTGAGTTAGATAGGTATTCCCCCCTTGGCTTGGTTTTCTTGGCCTAAAGAGTGGAGTGAATCACATAGGTGACATGTAGTGATTCACTTTATAGTGCCCTTAATATTTCCTTTGAGTAAGGTTGGGATTTTCCTTAGGGAGCGTTTGAGCGACAACAATATGCACACACACCCCATAAAACTTAGAGAGCGTTTGAGCGATAACAATATCCACACACACCCCATAAAACTTACACTGTGCTTATCAAATGTGTGGAAGTAGGTCTACGAAAAATGCAACATAATAAGGCTAGTTTGATCAATTCCTTCAATAAAAGAAGTCGAAGATGATAAACTTGCATGACATGCCTAGATGCTTGGAATTAAAGTTTATTCTCTACTGAATTATCATGATCTAAAATATGTTAGTAATTTCCATGGAATATATATAAAAATTGTAGTTGGATTATTTTTATAGGTAATGGAAAAAATACAACGGTGGAGAGAATAATACTACAAGGGATTTCTATTAAACTGAAAATTTTCGCCATATTAGGCTAGCCAAGATAGTTGTGACACACCTCTTTCTCAAATACATGATCTCTTGAATACATTATTAATATTGGTTTAGACCTGTCATGATGGTTTAACCTCGCAATAATAAAATTAACTTTATTATCTATAGATTGGTTGCATGCAATATCACTAAATCTACTATTAAATTTTACCAATAGAAAATGATTGACATAAGCCAAAAGTACATTTAATAATATATAACGATGGAGGTCATTGTTTTCCTCTCCATTAACCCCCTCAAGCAAGAGCTAAAATAAATGATTCTTGTAAAATAAGTCATTGTCCATTAATCAAATAAATCATTATCTTTTTCAATACCTTGATGTTGGTTTTATTAGATAGTTCTATTTTCACCCCCTTCAAATGAGTGTTGAAATTGCTGCAAAATGTGATCCTCATTTAAAAATCTAGTGCCTTTTACCAGTTTTTGACACTCAACTGTTCTCTTGAACTTATAAGAGTTCCTCCATCATGTGCTCTGACCATTATCAACTAAGTTTTTCATCCACCCAATTGTATTCTTTTCAATGACACAAGGGTTTTTGGTTGAAACATGGTTTACCTTTAGTAAAGAGGGGATTGATATAGGGTTTGTACAAGTACTATTGATGGCCATAGTGAAGGAGAACATAATCCATATTTTCTGATCTTGGCACCACAATATTGCAATTTTCTGTGTAACGCTAGTTTTTTTGTGGGTGGTGGGATTGTATGTGTGTTTCCTCTTGTTGGTATTTTTATCTCTTTGGTCATTGCTTTTGTGATAAAGAACAAACATAGGCAAAGTATTATATAAATTTGGGTCTTAGGCCTTAGATTATATGTAGGCAAACATCGACAATGTCCATGGTTAAACTTGAAGGACTGAAGTGGGTTAATTTTTTATTTATTTATGCACTTGCAATGAGAAAACATTGATATATCTTAATGGAAAATACACCTTTTTTTTATGAGAAAAAAAGATGTTTTTGGTTTATACCCTCAACTAAAGGGTTTTATGAGTTGCCACTCACCATATTTTAGAGAATTGATTTGAGCACTACATATGCATCAACTCCCATCCATCAAGACATTGGGTTAATCTGCTATGATGTTTTCCATTTCTCTAGAACAACTTCAATACATGACACTATTCAATTGTTTTTTCTTCAACTCTATTTTATCAAAAAAAAATGGCTCCTCATGTCTTTTAGGTTATGAATAATTAGCTAAAACCCAACTTCAGCTTCTATTTCCTACATCAAAATCACAAAGGGAGAAATAACAATACAACTTCCAACTTTGTAAATAAATTTACACTTATTACACATCATATCCCATAATTGCATTAGACCCTATAGATGAAAAAGTAGTCATGGTATTTGATTTCTAGTGTAGGTACCCACAACATGTTGAAATCATTATTCAACCTGGACTTGTTTTCACTTGAATTATTTAAATCCCCTTAAAACTTGTTTTTAAAGGCTATCACAAAACCTCAACTTTCATAACATTTTGCTCTTCCCTATTACCAATCTTTTAGGGGCATATTGTATGAGCTAGCCGGATTAAATTTCACAATTATACAATTCCATGAACTAGATTCCAAACAATGCATGAACACAATACTCTTCTTCAAACACATGTTTTAAAAACATTTTCTTAGCTTTATTAATTTCCATTACTCATGTATTCACAATTTGTAGGTCTCTCATGCATCACTATTGCACTACTAAATTTTTATGCATTTTTATTAATTTTGAATAGTATCAAGTAGTATTTATCTTGTTTTGTTGGCTTTGATCATCCATTTTACTCATCTCTCATTTAACTTTGAAAAATGAAAATTTCAACCAAAAAATGTATAACCTATCAAAACATCTTTCATCACAACTTAATCCCCCACAATGTTTGTCTTGAGAAAGTCCAAAAACATGCAACCATAACCACCAACATGTGCTAATTTATTTTCTATCAATGCATAAACATTGGACAACCAAGTGTTGTCTTTCAATGACAATTATTGTCATTGTTTATGTGTAGGTCGTCTCTACCAATGTGACTATTATTATTGGGTGTCTTCATCATTGACTTTTATGACAACTTTGGTGGCTTCAATAAGTCAATACATACAAATGTTGGTGTTTTCACAAGTTTTCCTCACTCTCTACCAATGTGACTATTATTTTTCGTACAAGCTAGTTTTCTAACTCACTATTTTTTGTACAAGCTAGTTTGCTAATGTTTTTAGTATTGGAAGCTAATTTTTACTAGAATTCTACAAAATTTAAACTTTGATTGCTCAATTTCACTATCACCATTATTCATTGCTTGTATGTCACATTTTCACTAAAAAGTAATGGGGCAATCATTATTTTATTTTAAATTTTAAAACACTTGCATGTTTTGGTAGCATTTCCTTTGTTGTGCCATTATTTTGTATGTGGGGTGGGCCCTCTACTAGTGTTGTTTGTGTTGGTCTTGGTTTTGGTTGGTTCAGTTTTGTCTTTATTTCTACAACATCGATAACAATGTTGCATAATTAATGACAATGTTATGGAAATAATGACAACATTTCAATTTTGACCCAAAAAAATGGTGTAAACTTTCCTAAAATCATTATACTTTGAAGAAAAGGAATTTCACAACCATTGTTTTCCTCAGTAACTATGTTTTTAATATTTTTGACACAATGTTTTTTTTTATTTTCAAAATTGTAAAAAAATATTGCTTTTATAAAACAATGAAATGAGATGTAAGACGACAAAATTTCATTTTCAAACTTTTTGTGGTTTTAATAAATGAAAAATGTAACTTCAAGAATTTTGAAGTTAATGAAATTAGTATTTTGAAAAAGCGAAAAAACGGAATGCAAGGAAACAAACTTTGAACTATCAAAATTTTGTGAATTTTACATTCTATTTTTTCACAATAATGACAGTTTATATTTATCAAAAACTCTTGTGGATTTACTTGTATAACATTTAGTACTAGATTTAAAATAAGGGTGTTTAAGTTTAGTACAAAACTTTCACGACTCCACAAAACCACTCTGCAAACAAAACTGAGTCCCCCTGCTCCAAAAATTGCAAGGATATTCTCTAATAAATTGGTCTAATAGAAATACAACTCTACATAACATAAATAGTCCTCTTTTAATTGGGTTTAGCTCGAGTGGTTGGGATGAATGATTGTTATCCTCCCCACCCAGTTTCAATTCCCACAAGTGACATGTTTATATCTTAGCGAGTATATTATTATAATGGCTTCGAACCCTATTGTTGATTGACCTTGTGACTTGAAGATTCTAGAGTTTACCATAGGTACCATCCTCAAAATGAGGAGAGGCACTCGAGGGTTTTTCTCGGGCTTTGTAACCTGGAAAATAACCACAAATAATCCAAAATAAAATTTAGAGCCTGAATAGAGTACTAGATATTGATTCCACCTGAGTTATTGAGATGGAATCTTCATAAGAGTCACATGAGTTTTCATACTGGCCAGGAGAAACTAGAAGCAAGCCCTAGGGAAGGAAATAGACAAAGATAAAAATACAAACCAACGAATCCTGGATGACATCGAAAGAAGACTCAAGTTCTAGATATTTCATCTTAAGTATTGGAGCGAGACTCCTACTATAGTGTCTTAGGCCCAAGAGTTGCTTTTGAGATTCCCCATTAAACTTGTCCTTCACCCTATTGGATTTGTTGACCTAATAATGGTATTGGTTCTTCCATTTCTCCATCACTAGCATTGAGTATATCATGTTAGTGTGAATCTTTGCAATGTCCTTCATGCATTGACGAAGCCACCTCTACAACATTGCAATGGCGATGAATACAATGCACCATGGAAGGGATCACTACATGAGGGCATCAAGTCATAACACTAGATATAATCCACTTCCAAAACCCATAGCCTACATAATTTAGGTGAGAAGAGATCAAATGAGAGAACCAAGACCCGCATTCATTGATATATTAACACCCATTAAAACTTAGGGTATGAGAAATTATTGATAGTATCTTCATTTATTTTTCTTTAAAACTCATCATGATATGTGTTTATATCCCCTCCTATTGGCATAACGTATATGAATTGATAATTATTTCATCATAAGAGTGACTCCTACATTTTCCATAATGTTTTCCCCATAGTTGAATGAGTTTTTCACTTGGTAGAATGAGATCTTACAGAATTGTTGGGTTATGGAACTTTCTCTTTGAATGATCCTTCTAACAGTTGGTGATGAGGGGTATCTACCTTGCTTCATTGTCCTAATTATGAACAAGGAATCACCAATGATAGTAACTTTGTCATTGTTTTGGTTGCTCAATAGTTGAGGGAGTTGATAGACTATGGGGGCCTTTGCTTCATTATTTGTTGCATTCCCTAGTCCCAAAGAAAATGTTAACACATTTTTTCCTTTGAGATCAATAATGATCACCCTACACCCGTCACCCATGTATAATTTTTACATTATTGGCATGTGATTTGCAACTTCAAAAATTTCAAATTTTTTGGGAAAACTAAGGGAATTCAATTATTCGTATTTTATAATTTTCAATTTTCAAAATTTTATAATTTTTACATATTTAACAAAGAAATTTGACTTTGACTATTGAAAAATTTAAGAATTGAAAGATTCAATTTGATGGTAAGTAATTGCCTAAGTAGTAATTCCTTAATGAGTTACCATTGGACTTGTTGGCAAAATAACACACTATGATCCTAAACTTTACCACCTCTTAATGTTCCTTCACCCACCCTCTCCACCAGTGGATATTTATGCACACTAAAATCTTCACCATTCATATTAATATTTCCCATACAAGGTGATCATAAGATCCCTCAACATGTGTATTGTATCAATGGTGCTCATGAACTCTATGAAGGCGATGCGTAGGGTTTGCACTAACTGGGAGGTGTTGTACTAAATGGACCCTTTGACCCTACCTTTGAGCACTCTTCATGTGCCTCTTTTGCATCCCCTTCCCTCTGTTGTGTTAGCTCCCTTGGCATTGAAAACTCCATTAATGATGGCAATGAGGACTCCCTCTCCTACAACCCAAAAATTGCTCGCAACACCAAGATCACCCAAAGGCACATCACCCCCATTTGGAGTAGGTTTTCCTCTACAGGATTGTGGCCCTTGGTATCTACTTCAAAGATAAAATATTAAAAGGCTACCTTGGTAGAATCCCAAATTCTAGGTTTTACATGGCCAATGAATCTTCGACATTGTCTATTGCTATAGAAAAGGACAAAGCAAAGCAATCATCATTTTACAAAGATAATGGACTTATTTGCAAATTTAGTGTTATTTGGCCAAAACTGAAATGAACAAAGTTCATTTCTTGGTTATTACATGAACAACTTGGTTCATAAGCTGAATATCCAAAATAAATAGGATAACATAAAGGAATCCATACAGAATAAAATATTATATTGAATATAAAAATATGAGAGATGATTTACAATTCCATGTTTTATAGCATTGATTAGTCACATTGGTTGATAGGTCATGTTTATATAAGATTTTCCAATTTATTTATTTTCATTATTTATTATTGTTATTTATTGTTGATATTTATTTATATATTATGTTTATTACATTGCCTATCCCTTAAAGATGATTTGTCCTCAAATATTTTATGGAAAAGCTTGTTTTTCTGTCTTGTAATGAATTCTCATGATTCTCTTTTCTTGAAGTTGTGATGGTTGATGATACAAGACAATATGAGTTATGAAGTGTTGAGTAGAATTGTCTTATTGTGAAAGGGTCAGACCACCCAAATTTAGTTTTCTACAGAAATGTGTGGCAACGACTTATGTGATTTAGGAAATTATAAGATTCCACACTTGAACTTCTCTTCAATATAATAGGATCTTCCCTTAGCTCTTCATAGTAATTTAATCTTTGGATAGTTAGTTGAATAATATGACGAATTTTATAATTATGATGACGATAAGGCATCCTTGTACCATGTATCTTGTTTTTCAAACCTTCATCTTTTGATACTTCTGATTATTTATTGGTTGATAATATTTTGATTGGATCTATGTCACTTCCTTTTTCCAAGATTTAGGTTTTTACATCCAATGGCTTCTTTATTTCAATGGGGTTGGTCATTGTTTCTTTATCGATCATTGATTCTTTGTTGGTAAGTTTCTCCAACATTTATTGTTGCAAATTATTTTCACTTTTTAACATCTTAATATGTGTGATCAAGTTTTGACTATGATTCTTAAGGCAGTAAATTTCTTTGTCTTTATATGTGATAACCTTTTCAAATTCGTGTTGCATCGTTTGTACTTGTTGATGCTGGTGGTAGCATCGGACATGTATTTCCACACAGGTCTATGTGTCTACATGTGTGGAAATCGTCTAAATCCTTCTACCTTGGTGACTTTACTTTAATTAAAGGAATTATTAAAATAAAGTGCTTTTAGTAATTAATTATGTAATTAATTAATTGAGTTATTTAAGGAAAATGATAAAAGTAATTAGCATGTTTCTAGATCTCAAGTGATTGTGAGAAGTAATCTCAATTGTCAATCACTTTGGAGATTAGAAATAGATTATAACTCACGATTATAAAAGCAAGGCTAGGGTGATGGAGGAAGACACTTGACACTTGAGATTCTTGAGAGTAGAGAAGGACCTTTGCTTTCGAGAGGATTGGATCAAGAAGGAATTTGATTCAAGGAGATCTTGGATAGGTGGAGAAGTACTTCCATCTAGATATTAGGTCAAGGAGAAGATAGAACAAAGGAAATATGGGTGGGTTTCAGTTAGAGGAATCCACAAAAAAGTGTCGCGTCGTACAAAGCTTTCCATACAGTCATTTTGTACATGTAAGTGGGTTTTAGTGGAGACAGTCGCGTACATACGTAGGTTTATTGAAGGAAAGCCGTGTACACCTCAAAAGTGTGCAGTTTCGAGTTGTACAACAGACTAGACTTTGCCAAGTTTGTTTGTAGTTGTATTTCTCTCAGTGGGCCATTATCCCTATTACGAGAGCCTTGATTTTAGCATAACAAAATAATTCTTAGCACTCATTTTCTCTCTAGGTTTTTTTCAGAGGCATCTACCCAAAAATATTGGTGTTTGTGTGTGCATGATTTGGTTTCCCTGTTTATTCTTTCGCTGCATGTTTAGTTGATTTCTTAGTTGTGCTTTAATTCAATAAGTGATTTACTTGGAATTAACTACCAGGTGCTGGGTAGGAGAAATTTTGACACAGTATTAAAGAACATGCTCTGAGGGGAAGCCAAATATCATATCCATAGTAAATCCATAACCAACAGGCAGAAATCGAAATACATATTTCTGGTAAACAATCATACTGAGGTGTATGTGGGCCATAGAAAAAAAAATTGTGTACATATGCGAGAGGCTTTGAGCACAACCATGTATATGCAGGTTATCGTGGTAAGATTTTCGTACATACATGGGTTGCAGTGAGCACAGTAGCATACATACACGGGGGTCCATTTGTGACAGGTGCATACAAGTCAGTACATGGACAATTTTTCAGCAACGAGTTATTTTCCAGGGCATGTTATCAGGTCTTAGGGATGAAAACAACACCATTGAGAGTTGAAGACAGATTGGATGGAGCATCTAACTTCCTATCTTAGAAAACAAGAGTAATTTTGGTGTTGAAGGAGTATGACCTTTGGGAGTTAGTGGATAAAATAGTTACTCCATCGACAAATCTAACATCTTTGGAAGTTCACAAAAAGAAGGACATCAAAGCAAAGAAGGTTCTCCTAGTTTCCGTGAAGGATCGTCTAATCCCTCACCTAACCGAGAAGTAGGTGGCCAAAGATATGTTTGATGCCTTGGTAATTTTATTCCAGAGCAAGAACATGAATAGGAAGATGGTCTTAAGGAATAAACTTAGATTGATGCAGATGTCTAGATCGAATAATGTTACCAGCTATCTCATGAATATCACACAGGTGCATAATAAACTTGCAACCATAGGGGAGAAAACGGAGGACATAGAGCTCATGAATGTGGTATTGAATGGTCTTCCCAAGTCTTGGGAACCATTTTTCAAAGGAGTTTGCGCTCAGGAAAATCTCCCAAATTGGCATAGACTTTGGGATGATTGCATCCAAGAAGAGACTCAGGAGGAGTCTAAGAGAAACAAACGGGGAGGTAGTGATGAGAACTTGGATCTTGTCAATAAGACGAAGAAGGGTGAAGGAAAGAGTTCTAGCAAGAAGGGTAATAGTGATGGAGGATCATCATAGCTAGGGAAGAAGAAGGAATTGAGTAAAATCAAGTGTTTCTCATGTCATAAGAATGGACATTATGCATCTCAATGTCCGGAGAAGAAGAAGAAGGGTAACATAAAGACGTAGAAAATAACATCAACAAAGACATAGATTGATGAGTTTGTAGTGAAGTTTGAGAAGGATTACTCATTGGTTTCTTGCCTTTCTACCATCACAACTATGAGGAGTGCTTGGCTCTTGGACAATGGTGCATCTCGTCATATGACAAAATCACATGCATTATTTCACAGTCTGAAGGAGAGTGAATCAGATGCCCATGTGCAACTTGGTGACGATTCCAAGTATGCAGTGAATGGAGAGGGAACAATTATGTTCCCACTCAAGTCAGGGGGTTCATTAGATTCCAAGTATGTGCTTTACATACCAAGTTTGAAGAAGAATTTTCTTTCAGCCTTAGTGATGGAGGATCGAGGTTTTGTTGTCACTTTTCATAGAGGGTAGGTACTCATACGTCCAGAGAAAGCTAGTCTATACAACACAATGGTTGTTGGGGTTAGAGATGGTACTTTGTACAGGTTGCAGGGAAAACCTATTCAAGATTTGGTACACGAAAAATGAAAATCTATGTGAGTTGTGACACGGGAGGTTGGGACACCTACACTATAGGGAATTGACAATTATGAGGGGGATTGTTACAGGTCTTCCATAGTTCAATATTGATCAACATGGAGTGTGCAAAGGGTGTGTACTTGGAAAGAACATCAATGATGATTTTCCTAGCAATGAGAGTAGGTCCAAGGGGATCTTGGATCTTATCCATTCAGATGTGAGTGGGACGATTTCAGTAGCATCATTATAGGGATTGTCATACTATGTGACATTTATTGATGATTTTCCCAAGAAAACCTGGATATTCTTTATGAAGACCAAGAATGAAGTCTTCATTCGGTTTTAGGAATTTAGAGCTCAGGTAGAGAACCAGACAAGTAAGAATATCAAGGTATTGAGGTCGGATAATGGGGGAGAGTATACCTCCAATGAATTCAAGGATTTTTGCAAAGAGGTATGGATCAAGAGGAAGTTGATAGTCTCATACAAGGCTCAACATAATGAGATTGTGAAGAGAAATAATCGCTTCATCATCGATTCAACCGGGGCTATGATACATGGTTAGGAGTTTCCTATGTTTTTGTGGGAAGAATCATGTAACATGTCGATGTATGTGCAGAACAAGAGTCCTCGCAGGATATTGGGGGACAAGACTCTAGAGGAGGCATTCTCGGGACTGAAGCCATAGATTGGTCATTTGAGGATCTTTGGTTGTCCAGTTTACATCCATGTTCCTGTAGAGAAGAGGATGAAGTTGGAGCCTTCGGGACATAAGGGTATATTTATGGGGTACAACAATACCTCAAAGGCTTACATGATCTTCATTCCAATGCAAAGGAAGAAAGTTGTGAGCAAATATGTTAAGTTCGAGGAGAACCTGAAATCTACGAGATCCTTAGAGTCATCAACAGTGACAGAGAATGAGGAGCAATAGGCTCCGAAGGATGAGCAACAATCAACAATTCAAACTTCAGGTGAGGAGGAGGAGTTATCCTCTTTTAGTCATATCAGGAGACCCAAATGGCTATTGTAGACATTGAAGGATTATGGCGAGGATCCTATAAGTGCAGTTAGAGAGCGTAGGTGTATGAAGAAGTTTCCAAACTATCTGGCGCTTATGAGTAGCATCATTTTTGTTTAGACTTCCATTTTTTGGGAAGTAGTATATCAATAGGTATGGTGGGATGCCATGGTAGAGGAGTACACCTCTATTATGAGGAATGGTATTTTGGGCATAGTGCCAAGACTGGAGAGGAAGTCGGTTGTGAGTTCCAAGTGGATCTACAAGATCAAGCATGTTGTATATGGTAGTATCGAGAAGTTCAAAGTGAGGTTTGTGGCGAGATGTTTCTCCTCGAAAGAGGGAGTGGACTATGAGGAGACATTTTCTCCAGTCGTCATATATGATTCTATTCTAGCTGTTATTTCTATTGCTTCATTTATGAGGTGGAGGACACATCAAATGGATATGAAAACAACTTTCCTCAATGAGATCATTGAGGAGGAAATATACATAGATAAACCTCGGGGATTTTAGTACATGGGAGGGAAAATCATGTGCGTAGGCTTAAGAAATCCTTGTACGAACTCAAAAAGGAACCTAGGGTGTGGTATTACAAGATTGACATATACTTGTAGAGTATGGGCTTTACAAAGAGTGAGACGGATCCTAACTTGTACTTCATACTTGTTGGGTCAGATCCACTGATCTTGGTTTCGTATGTTGATGATTTATTTCTCATAGGTGTAGAGGAGCTTATTACAGGGTGCAAAGCAAATTTAGAAAGTGAGTTTGAGATGAAGGGCATTAGCTTGATGTAGTGTTTCTTGGAGTTATAGGTATGTCAGGGATCGAGAGAGATCTTCCTTGGACAAGGGAAATATGCAGTAGAGATATTGAGGAGATTTAGGAAGGAGGATTGTAAACCGATGGTAGCATCTATGATTACCAATCAAAAGAAGGTGGTGACTTCAGAGTTGGTGGATCCTAGGATATACATGAAGCTAATAGGGTCCTTGATTTATTTGGTAAACACCAAGCCAGATATTTGTTTTGTTGTGAACACCTTGATTTAGTTCATGGTGGAATTGAGTCAGGTCCATTGGGTAGAAAAAAAACACGTGCTCATGTACTTGAGAGGTACAATGGAGTATGGATTGAGATATGTTTGAGGAGATGGAGTGGAGTTGCAGGGATATACAAACTCAGATTGGGCAAGCCATGCAGTAGACAAAAAAAGCACCCTAGGGTGTTGCTTAATTTTGGGATTGACAGTGATTACTTGGTTCAGCAGGAAGCAGACTTTTGTAGCACTTAGTTCAGAAGAGGAAAAGTATATGGCAACGAGTATGGATAGCTATGAAACCATTTTGATTCGCAGGTTGCTTACAAGTTTACTTGATCAGGAGTTGGAGCCTATGGTGATATACTATGATAATCAAAGTTGTATCAAACTCTTGGAGAATCGGTTATTCCATGACAGGTCCAAGAATATAGAGATCAGATACGACTTCATTCGAGATAGGATCCATAAGGGAGTAGTGAACTTCCAATATATTTCCACAAATGAGCAGGTTACATATATTCTGACCAAATCCCTAAAGAAAGGAAAGTTTTTATTCTTCAAAGGGAGACTTGGAGTGGTTCAAAATACCTTCCTTTCTAAGAGGAAGTGTTGATGTTAGTGGTAGCATCAAACATGTATTTTCGCACATGTCTATTTGTCTAGATGTGTGGAAATCCTCCAAAGCCTTCTACCTTGGTGAGTTTAATTTAATTAAATGAATTATTAAAGTAAAATGTTTTTATTAATTAATTATGTAATTAGATAATTGAAGTAATTAAGGAAAGTGCTAAATGTAATTCGCATGTTTCTAAATCTCAAGTGAGTGTGAGAATTAATCTCAATCGTCAATCACTTTGGAGATTAGAAATAGATTATAACTCATGATTATAAAAGAAAAGCTAGGGTGAAGGGGGAAGACACTTGACACTTGAGATTCTTGAGAGTAAATAATGACCTTTTCTTTCGAGAGGATTGGCTCAAGAAGGAATTTGATTCAAGGAGATCTTGGATAGTTGGAGAAGGACTTACATTTACAGATCAGGTCAAGGAGAAGAGAGATCATAGGCAACACATGTGCGTTTCAGTCAGAGGAAGCCACATGAAAGTGTCACATCGTACAAAGCTTTTTGTATAGTCCTTCCATACATGTACACATGTTTCAGTGGAGAAATTTGTGTACATACATGAGTTTATTGAAGGAAAGTCATGCACACCTAAAAAATCATGCAGTTTTGGGTTGTATAATAGACCAGAATTTGCTAGGTTTTTCTACATTTGTATTTCTCTGAGTGGGCCATTATCCCTATTACGGGAGCCCCGATTTTAGCATAATAAAATCATTCGTAGCACTAGTTTTCTCTTAGGGGTTTTTCCAGGGGTATCTACCCAAAAATATTGGTGTTCAAGTGTTCATGTGTACATGATTTGGTTTCCTTGTTTATGTGTTCGTTGCATGTTTAGTTGATTACTCAGATGTGCTTTAATTCAATAAGTGAATTATTTGGAATTAACCACTAGGTGTTGGGTAGGAGAAAGTTTGACATTACTTATGACTATCTTAAAGGATCATCTTTGAGATATCTTTAATGTATTTTTATGAGGGAGCCTATGAGCATGACTTCATTGTAATGTCCTGCAATGTTATCTTCTTCTTCTTCTTCTTCTTTTAGGAGAACATCAAGAAAAAATCTACATGTTTAAGATGAAGGTACACAATGTTTCCAACCAGATTGAATAGAGAATTATGTCAACCTCCTTTTTATACATAGCTGTCACATTGAATTGTGTTATGTATCTACAATCATCAATTGTTACTTGTATCTCCTTAATTTCATATTGTCCATTGCAAATAATGTTTCTCTTTTCAATTATACTTGACTCTAGAATTAATTGTTGATTTTCCAAACTAACATTAATGTAATTTTCCTTATTGTTCAGACCAATAATGATCTTAATCTCAATATTCATTCATCATATTTTTGCTAATACAATCTCATTTGGTGCTTCACTAGTTCTCTTCGTTATCTTTCATTTGAGCATGTGACCCTCCCTAACCCTAGTCCTCGACACCATTGTTGATCTCCCCAAACTTCTTTGTCCCTCTTGGATGTGGATCTGAGGGGAGAGGGTGCCTCCTCTAGCCCCTTATATAGATTCATGTCACTTCTAAGACCTAGTCACCTCCCTTCACAAGACCTCCAAATCTCCTCGTGCGCCCTCTTATTTTGTCAAGCATGCAAAAAACATTATTGAACTGAGGTTCTCTTCTTCAACAACTTCACACAAATATTTCTCCCTGACAAGGAATGAACTCATTGGTCAGTTTAGGAACCCCTATCCTTTTGACAAAACAATGGATTAGTGTGTCTCAAAGAATTGGAAGCCTTTAATTGAAGGCAAGTTGTTTCATTTTTTTTGTGTGAGGTTATTTTACTTTTCTCTTCAAAAAAAAAAGGAGGCTAAAGATTTGATGTGCATAAATGGTACTGCATGGGCTTATGATACATAAATGAGGGACTTATATCCCAGTCGCTTCACCAACTATTGGCCCTTGGTTATGCAAGGAAGAGAATACTAAGGAAGAAAGGAGAAGCATGAACCAAGCAGAAGGGACATAAACCAAGGAAGGGTTGAAGTGGGAAAAGAAGCAGAAAATAAAGAGAATTGAAAGGAAAATCTAGTCATTGGAAGAGAATATCGAGGAAGATAAAGAAGTAAGCAAAGTGGATCATGGAAAACTCAGCAAGCGGAAAAAGATATCAACGAGTGCTTTGGATCACCGTGCGAAAAAGGAGGAAGGACAGGCTGGCGAAGCCCTGAAAACGCGGGTCAAGTGGACCTAGAGTTTAAGCACCTAGGATTTTAAAACCTAGAATTTTTCCATGTAATGTATAAATAAAGGTCTAGAAGACTTGGGAGGGTTCGTTCTAAATTGGCTCATTGATACTATGGTTTTTGTTGTTCATTGTTGATTATTGTTGTTGGGAACAGTATTGAGACTGTATTGTAAGATCTTCAGCTGGGTGCGAAGATCAAACCTGCAGCTGGGTGCACAAGGGGGGAAGATGAAGAGAGGAGAGAGAGAGATGCAAGCTAAGTGCGCAAATAGAACTGTATGTTTTCATCTAATATATCAAGAAACACAAATGTGTGGATGTAGCCCTAGGGAGAGGGTAAACCATGTA
This sequence comes from Picea glauca, assembly GCA_000966675.3. Lineage (NCBI taxonomy): Eukaryota > Viridiplantae > Streptophyta > Pinopsida > Pinales > Pinaceae > Picea > Picea glauca. The sequence continues at coordinate 320,325 of JZKD02S2054285.1, read as the reverse complement.
TATATTGTTGTTTTGTGTGATTGATCATGTTGTGTTATTATCCATCTGATATATTGTTATTGCATTATTGTGTTAGATCAGAGATATAACCTGTGAAGTAAGCCTAGGACGGGTAGGGAGTATCTAGATTACTGTGCGTTGTTGTCTTGGATCCACTTTGCATTTCCTCTGGTTGTAGACACCTGTGTCCTGCAACCCCCTATTTCTACTTCAGGTGAGACTGCATCTGCTTCGCAAGTGTTGCCGAAAGGGCCAATAGTTAGGGTTTGTTGGTGCGTTGAACCCTGGGTCTACCCCTATGCCAACAAATGGTTCTGTTGTCGGTACTGGGATCTGCTTAAGGGAATGTCAAGGTGGTTCCCATCGAAGACAAAAATTCAAAAGTGGATAGACGAACAAGAAAAGGACTTCACCAAAGCCCAGAACAAGAACCCTAGCATAGTACAGAAGATTGGTTGGAAAGGTACATCTTTACCGACATACACAAGATTTTCTTTGGAGGAATTCATAAGGAGTTATATGAGTGGTTATCCAAACTAGCAGATACCCAGTTTGAGATCAGATCTAGACCACCTATGGTTTGGACAACGACGTTGATCAAGAAGGTCAAGAGAGTTGATAACATTGTGTCTAGAGCGATGGATCTTTGGTTTGATAGAACTATTGGAGGGTACATTACTGAGTTTTCTATTGACAAAGTCGAATCGTATAGCCAAGAAAAGAGGTACTTCTTTAAGGGACCTAGGGTAAAGTTATTGCATGAAAAGAATATCTTGAAGATACAGTAAAGCTAATGTTCAAAAGTTCAGACAACGACAGTGACACGGAGGATGGACACACATGCAGTGGGAGACCGTTCAAAGAGGTTCCTCTTGTGAACCTATTTAAGCAGATTTACATAGATGAAGGATTCTACAGTGGAGAAGAAGCAGATCTAATAGACGAAGAGAATTCAAAATATGCAAGAACAGAGGAAGTACAAATCGAAGACATTCACCAAGGAGAACTAGAAACTTCAAGAAATTTGCCTACTGTCGAAATAAGTACTATTACTCCTCCTATTTATTTAGAAGCATTAAGTAACCAAAGTAGTCAGAGTAGTCAGAGCACTGTTACCAACAGTTTAGTACATACTCAGTCAAGAAACCAAGGAAGATCTATGGAAGATGAAATGAAGTTACCCATCTTCAGAGGAGATGGATATGAAGATCCTGACCAACACTGGTTCTTATGTGTATCTGTATGGAGCAGCAAGCAAGTCACTGACGAAGTTGTTAAGAGAACTCAATTTAGTACTACCTTGAGGGATCGCGCTCTGAACTGGTATATGAAGTTTGCTTCAGGACCTGGACAACCTAAACTGTTGAATGACATTAAGACTACATTGAGTGCAGAATTCAAGAAACCTAAGACGGAGTCGCAGTGCATTACAGAGCTGAAATAAATAAAGCAAAAGGTAATTGAACCTATTTGGGAGTTTGATCAGAGATTTAAGACTCTGACATGTCGTTTAAGTTTTCAGATTCCAAGCGAACAGAATAAAGAATGGTTCTTTTCTTCTATTTTGCCACATATCATAGTTCCTCTGATGCAACAGAAAGTCACTTTGCAGGATGAAGCATTGGAGATCGCTATGAAACTAGAAGCAGCCCCTGTAGGAAAATCCAACCCCGATATGAGTCAAATCTTGAATCAATTAACCAGTTTATCTTTACAGGTCGAGGATATGAAGAAAGATAAAGGAAAAGAGAAAAGAGAAGATATTTGGTGCATCAAATGTAAATCATAGGGCCATGATAAGGAGAATTTTCCCCTATTTCATGAATACTTGGCCTCTCGAGCACCTATTCCTTTGAAGCAGGCTACTGTACCCTAGTGCGAGGTATGTAGAACTAGACATCGTCCCGGTGAATGTTATTATATGCAAAAATATGTCCAAACACCTACCAATCTTTACTACACATTATGTAAGTCTATGGAACATGATGAGAAGGATTGTAGGGCTTATGACCTCATGTGTGAAAGATCAAGGGACACATATAGAATTCAAGGAGAAGTATAACAAGAAGGAAACAATGCGTAGTTTAGATCCCCAGGTAGAGGAAACTTCAACCCTCGCGGTGGATTCAGAGGAAGAGGACGAGGAGGAGGTATGGTTCGAGGCAAAGGACAGATCATCTACTATAACTGCGCACAACTAAGACATTTGGCAAGGGATTGTCAGAACCCTTGTACCACTCGCAACTATTGTAATTCATTTGATCATGTCATTGAAGATTGTCCAGTATTGTTAGCCAAACTCCACGAGAGACGAGGAGGAAACCAACAAGTCCAATTGATATCAACAGAACCTCATGGTGAATACCATAGAGTCGTTGTTATTACTAGAGGAGGCGTTGTTACAAGAGAAGACATACCAACTCCAGGAAAGACTGCAGATGGATCAGGGATCATAAGAGCCACAGAGAAGGCACAATTGTTTGATCCAAGGAGAGAGAGGCATACTTTTGAAGTGGAAAGGAAATAATTTGTAGAAGGACAAGCTTCCTCATTTAAGGCACAACCAGAAGCAAAGTAATGTGAAATGGCACCAGCATTTGATCAGTCTACTAGATAAGGAAAAGAGGTAAGCAAGCTCATGGACTTCTTATATACCTATATCAATTTGATGAAAGAAGAAAAGGTTGTACAAGAATTACAACACCTGGTGAGACAGTATGAAATTGGGAGAATATACCCTATGTTGAGTAGAGTTGTGAATCAAGTATCAAGGAAAAGGAGAAAAAACAAGGAATTACACCTTAGTGCTCAGATTGGAGATTACGATGTGGACTATGTGGTCCTCGACTTGGGATCATAAGTAAATGTTATGACGAACCAGACTTGGGCACTGATGGGAAAACCTAGACTAATTTACTCTCCTATCAGGCTCATGATGGATAATCAACAGGCGGTGATCCCCTTTGGAAGACTGGAGCATGTTCCTGTAGACATTGATGGGATAAGGACACTTGCAGATTTTGAAGTGATTGAAATTGTTGATGATAGTTGTCCCCATTCTGCATTGTTAGGAATTGATTGGGCTTTCAACAATTTGATTGTTGTTGACCTAAAGAAGAGAAGAATGACATTTGAAGGTAATGGCCTTGTTATCGCACGGTTTGTAGGAAAGATTGAAAAGCTTGAGTCAAGGGCAAGACCGGCGTAACAGGAGCTTCCCCACCCAATGTCACCTCAATGGGGAGCTCTTTCTATTC
>JZKD02S2054285.1:256566-300514 GCA_000966675.3 Picea glauca | reverse complement strand
TTTCATTTCAACAAATTAAAGTTATTTAGAAGTGCTTAATTAATCAACAATACATGCAAAACACAACACAAAAAACACATTACACCAGAATTTTCACGTGGAAACCCAATGTGAGAGAAAACCACACAACATCTTTCTTTATGTTCTTCTGCAAGCACCAACTTACAATTTACAATTATTAATCCTGACAGGCACCCACCTGTCGCAAATGAGGACACCAATCCTTTCAAGAACCAACCTGTCGCAAACAATGAGGACACCAACCATCTCTGGCACCAACATGTCGTACATAATGAGGACACCAATCCCCTCATGCACCAACCTATTGCAGATAATGAGGACACCAATACTCAATGAGCTTCAACTCACCCTAGCACCACCCTACCACCCTGAATTTGATTTAAAAATAGTCTTACCGAACTGGACCTTTCTCTACAAAAATTAATCTGATATGTCTCCAATTCAGTTTCATTGAACAGTTACATGTCATTTTTCTTCTCTTTTCATCCGTGCACAAATCAAACAAAGCTCATCCTTATTTATAATGTTTTTTCTTGAGTTCCCTTTCTTGTATGTGGATGCATAACAGTTACATTGTGGACATATTTTGACCGGATAAAATTCCTCTTAGTTACACTTAGTCTAAATAAAGTATGTGGACGCATGATAGTTACATTGTGGACATATTTTGACTAGATCAAACTCATGTTAGTTACACTTCTATCTAAATAAAGTATGTGGAAGCATGACAATTAGATTGTGGACAAACCTTGACCAGATCAAAATCCAATTACAGTTGGACATTCTTTGACTAAATCAAATAGACCAAATCATCCTACGAATGAGCTCCAACTCATCTCCAACAACAAAACTTAGTCTTATGAGAGCCTCTCCTCATGAATGACGCAACAACTCAAATTATGGTCTATAGAGCATCTACTACACAGATAGAATAAGAGCCCAAAGCTCAAGTCAGAAGTCTTCATCCTATCACACTTGCCTTGCAGTGCGCATACCCAATCGCTTCGTTCATTCCTTTGCATTCCACTATGTCGTTTTCACACAACTTTGTTTCATCACACTCTATTGTGCCATTCGTCGCACTGGTTCAAAGTGCCATGCAGAGTTTCTTATATGCAATGTTCCACATAATATGTCGCAGTCCATTCTGTCACACTAGTTTCATCTTGACACACTCCACTGCACCATTTGTCGCACTGGTTCAAAGCACCCTACAAATTTTCTTCTGCGCCATTGACCCTTCTTTGTGCCATTGATCATTTTGTCCTTCAATCCTTCTGCACACTTCTTTTGTTTGTTATTGCACTATAACTAACCATGTCCATGACCACTTTGACATCAATGACAACATATGTGCAACAAACTCTCCCTTTGTCATTGATGGAAACCAAAAGAGATTTCATCTATGTTATGAAAGGTGATTGACCATGCAATGGCATTTATGTTGAGTGACTCCCTTTCAATGTGCACAACTGCCAAAGCAATATTCTAAACTGCTCCCCCTTTCAATGTGCATCAACATCAAGATTATGATAAACTTCTCCCCCTTTCAATGTGCATCAACATCAGGTTTTTGTTATTCTCCCCCTTTGACAACAATGAAAAAGAGAGTTTTGAATATTTTTTCCATCAAGCCTCATTGCACACACATAACCATCCTTAAACATAATACCATCGATAGCCATTGCAAAATTCAACTGTGTGCATCTCCACAACAACAAACTTCTCACTGGTACAACAACGAGTGGGGCACTTTTCGAAGTAGTGAACTGTGTTCTTTACTGAAGAAGGGAAGATGAGATCGCCCCCAAATTCTGTATGAGATACTCAAAGGGTTCTCTATGTAATGGCTTGGTAAAAATATCAACAATATTCTCTTTGGAGGGAGCAGACTTTAATTTGACCACCTAATCCTGAACCTGTTCTTTGAGAAAATGATATTTAATCGGTATATGCTTAGTCTTAGAGTGTTGAACATGCTTTTCAGAGAGATTAATAGCATTGATATTGTCACACATGATGGAGTCAGGTTGATCACAGGGAACTTGAATATCCTTGAGATTGGTTTTAATCCACAACACTTGAGTACAACAGGATGTTGCGGCTATATATTCGGCTTCAACTATAGAGAGAGAAATGGAAGTTTGTTTCTTGTTGAGCCATGACACTAAACAACTGCCAAGGAAAAATGCACCTACACTAGTGCTTTTTCTATCATCAATACTTCATGCCCAGTCTGCATCAGTATAAGCTTTGAGAATGAGGTTTGTGTCTTTTGGATACCACAATCCATAATAAACAATGTCTTCCAAGTATCTAAATATTCTTTTAACCGCAAGAACATGAGTTTCATTAGGATTTGCTTGAAATTTTCCTACCAGACCAATTGCTTGTATGATGTCAAGCCATGAAGTTGTAAGATATAGTATGTTGCTTATCGTGGACCTATACATGGTTTGATCTATTTCTAGAGCATCGTCATCTTTACTGAGTTTGCAACTGGTAGTCATAGGAGTGCTCACTTGTGCACAATTTTCCATGCCAAACTTCTTCAAGATTTCCTTGAGATATTTACTTTGAAAAATGAAAATTTGTCTTTCTTATTGATGAATCTGTAGACCAAGAAAGAAGGAGATTTCTCCTAACATGGACATCTCAAACTCTTGTTGCATTGCAACTGCAAACTTCTTACTCATTAGTTCAATGTTACTACCAAAAATAATATTATCAACATATACTACAATAATTAACAGGTCATTACCTTAAGCCTTGATGTATAAGTTGCTATCAATTGTTCTATTTTTAAAACCTTGTTGGAGCAGATATTTGTCGAGTCTGTAATACCAAGCTCTTGGAGCCTGTTTTAGCCCATACAAAGCTTTCTTTAATCGACAGACATAATCATTTTTGTCATTTAGAAGAAATCCATCTGGTTTCTCCACTTAAACTTCTTCCTCAAGGTCACCATTCAAAAAGGTTGATTTGACATCCATCTAGTAGACTTCGAATTTTCTGTAGCAAGCAAAATCCAAAAACATCATGATAGCTTAAATTATTGCAACATGGGAAAATGTTTCTTCAAAGTCCACTCCTTCGACTTGAGCATACCCTTTTCATACCAGTCTGGGCTTGTTTCTGACTATCTATCCACCTTCATTCAACTTGTTTTTGTATACCCATTTAGTTCCCATTATATTAGTGTTCTTGGGTCTTGGAACAAGATCTCAAGTCTCATTTTTCTCTATTTGATCTAGTTCTTCATTCATGGCTTTGATCCAGTGATCATCTTGACTTTCTTGCACAATGTTTTGGGGTTCACTTATGGATAACAATGCAAAATTTGCAAAGCTAGATGTATTTACAAGTTTTCTTCTAGTTTGTACACCTGCTTCCTTGTTTCCAAGAATCTAATTGTCTAGATGATGTTTTTGAACATACCTTGATACAGTCTTTGGTTGGGGTGTCTCCATTCTCTCTTCTTCCTCGAAATCCTCTCAGTCCTGATATTCGTTCATTCCATCATATTGTAGATAATTTTTTATTGGTTCATAAAATGAATCATTGTAATATTGATGTATCACTGGATGAAGTGGTCCCTCATCTATGTTTACATCTATGCTCTCAATTATTTTATGGAGTCTTTTGTTGTAGCATTTGTATCCTTTACTTCTAGAGGAGTATCTTATCAAGATTCCTTCATCAACTCTAGAATAAAACTTACCTAAGTTGTCTTCATTTCGTTTAATGTAACATTTGCTTCCAAAAAGTTTGAAGTGCTTTATTAATGCAAGTCTGCTATGCCATAGCTTATAAGGGGTTTTATCACCGTTTACTCTTATGTGTGATTTATTGAGAATGTTAACAACAATTTGAATTGCTTCTCCCCAAAAGGTTTTGGGTACTTTTGATTCATCAAGCATGGTTGTGGCCTTTTTTTGAACTGTTATGTTCATCCTTTCTTCTACTCCATTCTACTAAGAGGTTTTGGCAATAGAAAATTGTTTGTTGATCCCACACTTTTCACAATTATTGTTGAATTCATCAGATGTGAATTCTCCTCCTCTGTCTGATATTAGGAACTTTATGTTTAAATCCATTTCATTTTCAACCTGTGCTTTGAATATTTTAATTTTTTTTTAATCCTGAGATTTATGCTTCAACAATCCAACCCAAGTCATTATGGTATAGTCATCAATCAAAAAAATGAAATATCTTTCACCTAGAGGTGATTGTGTACTAGTGGTTCCACAAAGATATGTATGGATCAATTCAAGAGGTCGATTGATGGAGTGTTCTCTTGCCTTGAATTGAACTCTTGACTACTTTCCAAATTGACATGACTTGCATATAATATTCTCAGGTTTGGAAATTTTAGGCATATCTCATACAACATCCTTTCTTCCTATATTAACAAGCTGATCAAAACTAATATGACCTAGCCTTTTGTGCCAAATCCATCTCTCTCAATTTTACCAATATAACATTTTTCTTTGCCTTTTTCTAGAACATACACATTTCCCAAAGTTTTGAATGCCTTGACAATAGTCTTTCTTGTATTTGCATCCATTACTTTACAACCTTTTGAATGAAAGAGAAATGTGTCCTTGGTCACACATTGGACTTACACTCAACAAGTTATGTTTTAAACCATCTACATTTAACACATTTTGTGTTTTGGTCTTTCCATTCTTATCTTTATCTAGGTCAACAATTCATTTTCCTCTAATTCTAGTTGGAGCATTGTTTCCAAAATTAGCATTGCCACCTTTTTCTTCAGTTAGGAATTCAAACTTACTCTTGTCCCATGTCATGTGGTTGGAGCAACCACTACCAATATACCATTGATTTTCTTGATTTTTGGCATAAAGTGTCAGTCCACAATTTTATTTGTTTTTATTTTTCTTCCTCCAAACCTTGGTAAAATCTTCTTGTCTGTCTTGCTTATAGATAGGAAACATCCTTTTTTTTCATTCACTTGCCTTGTGTCCAAAATTATTGCATATGTGGCATTTGAGGTCATCTAGTAGAGGGGAGAAGACATTTTGATACATAGCCATTTGAGGTTTATTGAATCTCATTCCTACATTTCTGTTATGTCTAAAAGTCTTGCAACTCACAACCTTATGTCCAAAGTTGCGACAAGAGAAACAATATCCATAGAAAAAATTTGGATGCCTTGGAATGAAAATCTTACTTGTAGGAATCATTCTTTGTCTACCAACTTGATAAGATTCAGGCACCTGTTGTTTCCTTGCTTCATATTTGTTTTCATAGTTGAGTTGATCCAGTTCTGACTGCTTCTTCTTATCATCTTTTGATTTGTTAGGTTGATTGTTGTTTCTCTTGAGAGCATTTGCATAACTTGTAGGCTTCTCACTAGTTGACATGTTGGTGCTTGATTCACCTTTGAAAATTTTCAAACTTTTCTTATATCCTAGCCTTGTCTTGTCATCTGGTGATCTCTGATTGCTAAGAACTTTATTTATAGTTTCACATCATTTTATGAATTTCATTTGAGTCTTGGACTTCTCTAGATCTTTTCTTAAGGACATTATTTATGCTTCTAGTCTGTCACATATGTTCTCATTTTCTTTTATCTGAGTCATCAATATTTTTTCCCTTCTTTTGGCCTCTTCTAGCTGAATTTTTAAGATGACTGTATATTCGTTGATCTCATTGTTTTTTTCTTTATAAATTGTAACTGTTATTTTCTTAGTCTATTATTTTTCTTGAGTCAAGAGATTTCCTCCAAAGCATTGATGAGTTCTCCTTCCATGTCTACAACAGATTCACATTCTTCTGCTTCTGTTTTTTATTGATCATATTTGTGTTTCCAAATCCATGAGAAGTTTTTCATCTTGAATTATATCTCACTCATATTCTTCTTCTTAAATGTTTGAAAAGTTGTTGCTATCCTATTTTGAATAAAAATTGTTTCTTTTAAAAGAATTTTTCTTTTTAAAATCCCTAGGTTTACCCTTTCCTTTTCTTTATTTTTCATTGATGTTGTTTTCTGTGAAAGGACATTTAGATGCAAAATGACCAACTCTACCACAATGAAAGCATTTGAATTGTAACCTACCTTTATATTTTTCGGAGCCCCTCTTCAGTTTCCTTACAAAATTAGCTTCTTCTTCATCTGATAAATGTTCTGATGAATCGTGATCTTGAAATGGTGATGATTTGATTGATGCCTTGAATAATTCGTCCTTTAGATGTGGATTTTCTTTCCTAGTCCTCATCTCATAAGTAGTTAGAATTCCATGGAGATTGTTCATAGTCAATGTATCTAGTTCATGCATTTCTTCTATAGCATAAACCTTTGCATCAAGTCTTGAGGGAAGAGATCTCAGTACCTTCTGAACTGCTATAAATTCTTCAATATTCTCACCTATATCTTTCATAGTGTTTACAGTCTCATCTACTCTGAGAAAAAAACATTAAACATTTTCATCTTCACTCATCCTTAGAATTTCAAATTGCATTATGTGAGCTTGAAGTTTAGCCAACTTTACTTTCTCGTCTCCTTCATAGTTGTTTACCAGTTTGTCCCATATTTCCTTTGTGGATTACAACTACATCACTTTGACAAATTTTGTTTCTGCAAGCCCACATTGGATAAGATTTATAGCTCTTACATTACTGTAGTAATTTTTCTTACCAGCTTCATTAGTTGGAAGGGTAGTTGGAATTTTATAACCATCTACCACAATCTTCTAGACTTCCATACCAAGAGACATCAAGTATGTCTTCATTCTGATTTTCCAAAATGAAAAATTTGTTCCATTGAACACAGGAGGTCTAGTTGAAGAAGAAAATGAATCTTGACTTGCCATACTTTCTATGTGATATTCCTTCCATTTCTAAAGGAACTTGCGGTCTAATACCAATAGTTATAACTTACATCAATACTAAGAGGGGGGGATGAATTAGTATTGTATCATATTTTTCACTTTTCTTTCCTTTTAACAAATTAAAGTTATTTATAAGCGCTTTCTTAATCAAAAATAGATTCATAACACAAAAGACAACACATAAAATACATTACACCGAAATTTTTACGTGGAAATCCAATGTGGGAGAAAACCACATAATAGCTTTCTTTATGTTCTCCTGCAAGCACCAACTTACAATTTACAATTATTCATCTTGACAGGCACCCACCTATTGCAAATGAGGACACCAATCCTCTCAGGAACCAACCTGTCGCAAACAATGAGGACACCAATCCTCTCAAGAACCAACATGTCACAGATAATGAGGACACCAATCCTATCAGGAACAAACCTATCGTAGATAATGAAGAAACCAATCCTCAGTGAGATTCAACTCACCCTAGCACCACCTTGCCACCTTGAATTCAATTTAAAAATATTTTTACAGAACTAGACCTTTCTCTACAAAAATTAATATGATATGTATCTAGTTCAGTTTTGTTGAACATTTACATGTCCTTTTTCTTCTCTTTTAATCCATGCACAAATCAAACAGAGCATGTCCTTATTTATAACGTTTTTTCTTGAGTTACCCTTCTTGTATGTGGATGCATACCAATTACATTGTGGACACATTTTTACTAGATAAAATTCTTGTCAATTACACTTATGTCTAATTAAAGTATGTGGACACTTGACAATTACATTGTGGACTTATTTTGACCAGATAAAAATCCTGTCAGTTACACTTCTATCTAAATAAAGTATGTGGATGCATTATAGTTACATTGTGGACAAATCTTGACCAAATAAAAATCCAATTACAGCTGAACATTCTTTGACTAAAACAACCAGACCAAATCTTCCTATGAATGAGCTCCATCTTGTCTCCAACAACAAAACTTAGTCTTATCAGAGCATCTCCTCATGAATGACTCAACAACTCACATTATGGTCTATAGAGCATCTACTGCATAGATAGAATAATATCCCAAAGCTCAAGTCACAAGTATTCATTCTGTGGCACTTTCCCTGCAATGCACTCACCCAGTCGCTTTGTTCATCCCGTCGCATTCCACTCCATCGTTTGTCACACAGCTTTGTTTCATCACACTTTATTGCACCATTCGTCACACTAGCTCAAGGGTCCTTGCATAGTTTCTTATGTGCAATCTTCCACACAATTTGTTGTATTCCATTTTGTCGCACTAGTTTCATCTCGACACACTCCACTGCATTATTCGTTGCACTGGTTCAAAGCACCCTACATATTTTCTTTTACACCATTGAACCTTCTCTGCACCATTGATCCTTTCATCCTGAAATCCTTATGTGCACTTCTTTTGTTTTTTATTGTTTTAAAACTCACCATGTCCATGAGCACTTTGACAACAATGACAACATATGTGCAACACCCTTTGCATTTGAGATGATCTCCCATTATTCCACACACAACTGGCTATTGATTGTTTTGATGAAAAAAGAATCTCATAATTAGATCAGGTTATTCAATGTATATGCTCCAATCCAATACAAAGATACAACAAGATTTTGGAAAACCTTAACAACATTTAAGGAACATGGAATGGATCACAATAGTATCATAACTTGCGACTCCAATGTGGTAATTGCACAAAAGGATAAGAGAGGTGGCATCATTGTGAAGGATGAATTCAAGGAAAATATGGAATATCTTATTACAAAGTGGTACCTTATGGATATATTACCCATAAAAGGAAAATACACTTGGACCAACTGCTAAGAGGGTCTAGGACACATTGTTGCAAGGTTGGATCATCTTTTAATACACAATTATTTCCTTCTTGACAATGCACTAATTACTTCCTAGATTATTCCCTTAGAATATTTTAACCAAAAACATATTTCCCTTGTCTTTCAAATCCATGAGAATATTAGTCCCATTCCCTTTTGTTTCATCCCCCTCTGGCTCCAAGAGGAATCTGTTATGGAAATTATTCAATGAGTGTGGCATACTAGGATTCAAGGCTCTCCACCCTTAATTTGGGAATCCAAACTCATGATAGTAAAAGACAGTGTAAAATCCTTAGCAAAAGCCACTTATCGACCCCCTAGCAGGGAGAAATCAAACATTCAAGAACAATTAGTGTTAGACACATGAATTAGGAGATAAACATGAATGTGTGTTTATTAAGTGATATGATACACGTATATATACATTTCAAATGACTTTTGGATTCATCTTCCAAGGTCTCTTGGACTCTCGAGGACCATTACAATCACTTAACCTTTCATATTTTTTCAAGTGAATACTGTAACCCTAAACAAATTAGGTTTCCAACATTCCCCCTGTGAATATGAAGGGATGTATATGAGTCCAAGAAAGGAGTTGGCATTTAAAAGTGTGCACTTGAAATATGGAAGTGGACAACTACCAATGGCTTAATATGCTCTATGAATCTATTGGTTTTGGGATGATCACAAACCAAATGGCTAGCAGAAGTTGATGTCTTCTACTAAATGGTGGTGGTGGTTTAAGGACGACCACAAACCTATCTAGTGGTTTAAGGATGACCAAAAACTCTGGAACTTGGCTCTAGGATCAATGGTTATGGGAACATTTCTTAAGTTAGCTAGAAGCTAAAAGTTGATGTCTTTTGCTAATTGGAAGTGCTCTCAAATGCTAGTTTAAAGATGACCATAAACTATTTTGTAGCAGAAGTTGAAAGTCTTCTACTAAGTGGTGGTTTAAGGAAAACCACAAACCGTTGTCTAGAAAAAATTCTATGCCTTCTACTAAGTGGTGGTTTAAGGAAAAGCACAAACCAATCACTCTCACTTGTCACGCTTTCTTGTTACTGCTCGATTGATAAGACTTTGAAACTTAGCCTAACTGTCAATCACCGATGTTGTTCCCCTCTGTCATGTACAAGGTGAGAAGATGCAAATACTTTCATTGCAATATGCATCAATACTCGAGAATGGACTCTTCAGTATGACTAAGATGGTTTCTTGACTATTGATGACCATCACTAAGAAGTCATCCATCCATAATGATTCTTTAATTTTGCAGTTGTCTTATGTTTGGAACACATATCTGAAGGATGATTGTGCTTTCCATGATGCTTGCAATAATGAAGATCAAAGCACTAATATTCCATGTGGCCAACTCGCTGACAATGTTGGCATATTATAATCTTCTCTTGAACTGGAGCAGGTGAATGTGAACTTTCTTGCAACAGTCCAACACTCTAGAAATGGATCGGTTTGGTATAATAAAAAATATGAAAGGTGACATCATTTTCATATATGATACCTATTATATGTTTGTTTTGCATGATTTATTCCCAAGGTATGATGATCAAATTGGAAAAAGTAAGTGTATATTTATATCTACTTGAATCTAAGGTTATGTCATTGAGTTTCTCTCGCGTTGGTTGTTGGTCCAAATCAACATCGGCATCTTCTTCGAAAATATGGTTTTTTTGAAAAAGGACTAGTTTATAATGTTGTTGAAGAGTCCTTTGCTCAAGTGCATCATGAAGAAGTTAAGTCTGAGTTTGCAACAGTGCTATTTTGGCTTGAAACTTGCAAGAAAGTTACAACAGATTTCAAAGTGGTTTTGTCAATGGTGATTGTATTGTCCACATAAGAGAAGATTAGAGTGTTCAATAACTTTAACAATTCCTCAAATAAAGCCATTTCAAAGACAAAATTATATGTCATAGGTTTCTTTCAACTCCACCCAGAATTTACATTGAAAACACAACAAACGAGGGGTGTCAGCTTCTATAGAAAATGCACTCGTTTACAAAAAAACACAAGTAAACTTACAAAACTATTTTCAAGTATACCTTGATTATGGATTTGAAATGATCCTTATGTTTAAATGTGTCATTTATCCTTTGAATTTTCTTACTAGGTGTGATGGTCTAGTTCCCTGGGGCGCCCCTATCCTCCGTAAGCTCCACATATAAGAGAAATACAAAATTAAACTCCAATGGTGAATCCAATGAGCACCAATGATAATGTATTGCACATAGATATAGATAGAACAAGAGAGCAAAAAAAATGGATGGAATGCCTTTGAGCTTAAGAGGATTTGCAGTCCACCAATATTATCTTTGAATGTTGATCTTAAGATCTGTTAACGCCGCCATTTTTCTTTCCATTTAGAGTCAGTTTCAATCAGGGTACGGACCATGCACCCAAACATTTTAAGTCAAGTACGTGGCACCATGGGGTCGAAGTCAGCAAGTGGTCGGTTGGCCCTTGGAAACGAGAAGGCATGTCAGAGTCGAATCATGCATAAGTGGTACGGGTATGTCTTTTCCAAAGAGTCAAGTCCTGTTAAGAAATCAGTCTCTACGTGCCCCAGGTTGAGTCAAGTAGTTAATGGAAGTCTCATCGGCAATTACAACATCTATTATCAATTCATCATGAGGGCCAAGGGAATGAAAAATTGCGGTGTTCGTATCATGCATGCCCAACAAGCCTTATCGCTTGTATTCTACATGCGAGGATTTGCCATGGAAAACCTGCAAATCGATTCAAAACATCTCGTCGTCATGAATTCGTTGTCCTCCAACATGATTCCTTCTTCTGCCTGACTCGTTATAAATCTCGAATGATCGACACTCATTTCTGTCATGAAACTAGGTCCGCACTATGTTTTCAATTCCCCTTGCCAGTCCAGTTTGATCAAAATCCCCCCTCCTTGTGCATTTGTCGGATACGCTGCGCACATAATACGTATTGGTCGCACCATGGATAACTCCCAAAGCATAAGGAAAGGTGCGCAGAGCAGTAGAATTTCCAGGTCCAAGCCCCAGAACGACTGGGAGTCGTTCTCCCCTGCAGCATGCATTCCCAAGGACGTGAAAGGAGTCATTCCTTTACCCACAGAGAAGACCAGATCAAACCGTGTGGAATCTGAAGTGGAAAGACTTGCACAGGAAGGGAAGATAGTAGAATCCCTGTCTCCTCAACAGAAATGCCTCAGAGAAGGGGTAGGCCAAGGAAGAACAAGGAAGTTGTGGAAGCTCAATTTTCAGAAGAGTCACGTGCCAGATCGGTGGTTGAAGAACTACTCATGCGCACCATCCAGCTAGAGCATGCTGGAGGATCAAGTCGCGAAGGCAGGAGCAGAACAAGGAAAATAGATATCACAGGAATGAATGATCAAGAGTCATCTCAGCAATTAAAGCAGGCAAAGTTGGCTATCGTTGAACTCTATCAGGAAAACATGGAGTTGAGGTGGTAGCTAGCGAAAAATACTATGGAAGCGTCAACAGTGCAGGGTCGTGAAGGGAACGTGGCATGGTTGAAAACACATCTCACAGACGCACAAGACACCATTGTATAGTTGCGAGAAGCATAGAGACTGATGGAGGAAAGGCATACAGAGAATTCCAAGGAATGCGAAGTGACCGGGAAGGAAGCCCGCGTGGCTCTCGTTAGCGCGTAGAAAAATAAAGTTTAGCAGGTGTTCGTCTTTGCATCCGAAAGCATAAGACAAATCTTGGGAGTTTTGAAAGACACGTCTCACCAAATCACTCTACCATTTTGATTGTGGCCGTAAAAATCAAACAACCACTTGTCGCGCACATTTTTCCTAGCAAATGAGCGCGCAACAAAAATCAAAGTCGTTATAGCAGATAGCGAGTTCCCGGCAGACACCTACCCACTCAAACATCTGATCGAAGGGGAACACTAACACATCTTTTCCTCATATCGAGACTTGTCCGATCATGGCATCCTCGTGGAAAATTTGCGAACAGTCATGTGTAAACAGACGTGATTATTGTCTATTTTTGGAAAAGGCCATGCGAAGATTCTCCAATGCATGCTACTCGGTTTTCCTAGTTTTAGGGTAGCATTTAGAAAGCAGGGTATCCCAGGAGACACCCTCATTTATATATTTCATATTTTCAATGTAGGCCAGGTTGGTTGGCAAAATTGGTAGAAAACAGTTATTGTATGTAATTTGAGTTTTTTGACCGAAATTTAATGCAAAGGTCCTGTAACTCGACGAAAAGATTCTAGTTGTAGAAGTCAGATGTATTGTGCCTCTTTCTTCGCGTATGTGCTTCATGTCATCTTTATTCATATATTTTTTTGTCTATTTCAGAACGAATTTTGGAACCTGTGGATTCGTTGTGCAACGCCCTTTCTTCGCGCCACTTAGACAAAACATTTTCTTCTAAAGCTAACTTTGAATTCACCTGTAGCGTTGCCCCAAGTTACTTCCTTTGTTTTTCTCCCGCCACACATTACGGTTTTACATTGAAGATTGTTGCTCGCCTAGTATTATCTTCTCAAGTTCAGTCACTAAGTCATTTGTCTCTGTCATTCCCTCAAATCGACTCCATAACCCAAGTCTTATTTTCTTGTGCCAATATAACCAGAGCCCATTTTACCAAAGGTGTTAAATCTATCCACTGCTTTCAAATCCATATCCTATGCGGAGACCGCGCCTTCTAAGAGAGCCCTTTACAGATCCGAAAGGCTGGTTTCGGGTCTCAAAGTTGGTTGAAAAAGTTACCTTCGTCGTTTGTTCATCAGCCGAACATATTTACGGAGTGCTAACAAGATCTATAATGGTGGGTTCCAAATAGTATTGACAACAATGGCTTCTCCAGCAGTGGTCTCGTTCCTCTAAATAAATTCTTTCAATACCCTATGATTGAGCTCTGATTGAAGGGTAGGTAATATTGGGTGTCGCATAATAATGGTCTTTCCATTTTCCTCTATACAAATGAAGGACTTGAAGGAGTTTTCATCACCGTGCTTCCTAACTCTCAAAGTGGTGTTATTCGTTCAATGGAAAACTGTTGCAAAACTGAGAGTATTGAAAGAATATTGATCACTTTGAAACTACCTATCTTTTCTCTCCTATGTTGTCCACCAAAACTGTGATTTGAAACCCTAATTGTTGGATTAGGTTTCCAACAATTAGGAAGGTTGCATATCCTCATGGAAGAAACTAAAATATCTTATCGGAATATTTTTTAGGAAAGGGATCTAAACAACAAATAACACTAGGCTTTCCAAAGAGAGGAGGAACATTGATTTTTGAAATCTAGAATCTTGTGGCTTAAATTAGGTGATAAAAATATCTCTCTTTTCCATAAACAATCTAAGGACAAGCAACTCGGGAAAAACCTCAAGGAAATAATTCAAGCTAATGGGAGAAAACTAATAGATTTTGACCCCATCAATGAAGAGGCCTATAACCACTTCAAGGAGATTTACACCATAGCAGAAGATGTCGACTCCATTGTTGTAGAATAAATGCTCTATGATTTCCCTTGTTTGGTAATTGATGGGGGTAACTTTGATCTTAGAAAAGAGATTCAAGAAGAAGAGGTTGTTGAGGCTATTTGGGGACTAGAGTCAGATCAAGTCCCATACCTCGATAGATTCTCCATCTTCTTTTTTTGGGCTTGAAGGTATATTATTAAATTCTATTTGTGTCACATACTAAATGGGACTAGGGCTAAACCTAAAATGGTAGGGCCACAAATTCTTCTTTTATTGTGCTCATCCCCAAGGAATCAAAACCCACAACTTTCTCTAGGTTTTGGCACATTTTTCTTTGCAACTCTGCTTACAAAATCATGACTATTTTTCTGGCTAACAATTAATATATTACCTTCTCTCATGTCTAAAAATTAGGGACAATTTATGGAGAAAGATAAAATCACTAACAATATCCTTCTTATTCAAGAAGTAGTGCACTCCAACTGAATAAATGGTGAAAGAGGTATGATTGTAAAAATAGATTTGGATAATAATTTGGATAGAGTTTTCCATTATTTATTGTTTGATGTTTTGTCCATATTTCACTTTGATGAGAACATAATTATTTGTATAAGATATTATATCAGTAATCCATGGATTGCTCCTCTTGACAATGGAAGGACCATGCTATTTTTTTCAAATTAAAACTAAGGAACTTCGTCAAGGGTGTCCTTTATCACCCTATTATACATCTGTATCGTTGACACCCTTAGCATAAGACTGGAAAGAGAGAGGAGAAAAGGAATATAGAAGGAATTATCATAGTTAGAGGGGCCAAGACAGTCAACCATTCTCAATTTGTAGACGACATTCTACTTATGGAATAAGCCTCGGCCATAATAGTTGAAAGTTGAAAACCTTTATGAATGCTTCTAGAGGAAAAATTAACAAAGGTAAGAGTAATGTATTTAGATGGAATGCTTCCTCTCTTTTGATGCATAATATTTCTAGAATTCTATAATTTCCTTGCATAATCAACTAGACCGTGTTTACATATTTGGGCATGCCCATATCCTTGGGCTCAATCTCGGTGACTAGATTCATATTATTAAAAAACAATTAAAAAACAATATGCAACATTGGGGATCACATTGGCTTAACGTTGTTGGAATAATAACTTTGATTAAATATATGCTTGAAACACTACCAATCTATCAAGGTTCTACTATGTTATCACCTATGGAGATTATGGATCAAATCATAAAGGAAATCTGAAAATTCATATGGTAGGGTGGAAAATCCAACAACAAAAAACACCACTTGGTAAATTGGGAAACTGTTAGATATTTTCAAGGAAATCATGGCCTTGGGATCAAGACACCAAACTAATAAACCTCACCTCAGTGGCCAAACTTATTTGGAAGCTATTCATTATAGGTAAGGAGTGGTGGAAAAATGTATTGCATAAGAAGTATCTTGGTGCAACAAAGGAGAGAAGTCTGGATCAATTAAACATGGAGACTAGAGGATCCTCAATATGGAACCTATGAAAGGCTTTGGCCTTCATAACCATAGATTGTCTATCTTGGGTATTGCTATCCCCATTTTGTGGATAACTAAGGATATTATGTCTCAAGGCCCTCAAGTTACAAATATGGAGTGTCGAGAGACTACATGACCAACACTACCCTTTTGCACAAATGGGAATCCCACTCACCACCACAGATGGTCACAGGTTTGCAGATGGAATTCACCACACCAGTTGGATTCTGGAAGGAAGTCATCCTTTCTCCATGAGGTACAAGTCAATATTATGGTGAGCATCATTTAAATATTTAAGCCATTTGATTATGTTGTATCTTAGATTGCTCTATATTTCATGATATATGATTGGACATTATGCCTCTTGCCTTGCTTCAACTTGGTGGTTGACATTGTGTCCTAGTAAGTGGTTTTCCTTGCGGATGGGTTTGCTACTGAGAACTCCCTTAATGAGTCATTGTAGTGTTCCAAACCATACTTACCACTTTCCATCATTTCCCCCCTCCATTTCCTTATCTTTTGGGATTTTAGGGTATATTGACCCAAGAAAGGGTTGTCCCTCATTCTATGGGAAGAAGGGGATGATGGACCAAAGGGGTTGATGTTGGGTAAAAGATAAAATCCTTATATAAAACTTCAATATACTTCGCCTAGGGATCACCCAAGAAATCAATGAAACACTTATCTTTGAGTAAAGGGGAACCATAATATAATAAAGAATGCTTAAAAGGTTAGCTAAAGGATAGGAGGTATCATCACGAGCCGACTTATCACGTCCATGTATATCTAGTGGTATGACATTATCATCATCTGGTCACGAAACCAGGGTAATGGCTATTAGTTGCATGGCTAAGAGAAAGGGGGTATCATCATGAGCCAACCTTCTCATTTCCACTAGGTGTTTGTGGGTGAAATTGTCAACATATAGTCACCATGTCAGGGAAGTGACCTTCAACCTCTCCTTGTGCTATATTGAAAGAAAACAAAGAAAGAAATATAAAATCCAATTGATGGGCTTTGAAAAAGTGCATTGGAGACGAAGGTACAACACACCCTATACAAAGGCACCCATGAATGAGACACTACAACCCCTTGTATGTCATGAGACCTATGCTCATTGAGTCTTGAACCCAACCACCTCATCCAATTTACATGGCTTAGAGAGGGATATCTTGGAAACTCTCATTGACCTTGGGAAAGATCTACCTAATAGGACACCCCATCAACCCTCACATATTCAATCTTGACAATTCACATAGTGTCTTTCAACAATTAATTGTTTGATATAATGATCTTTGATGCACATGCTTAGATGACTTATTTATTGATTGGATTCACTTATCATGATGTTATGAATTGATATCCTTTGAGGGTGTGATCATTTGTCTTTGCAGGACCTAGTTGGTAGACATTTTTTGGAGAACAAGCCTAGCTTGGGCTTCCATGGGGATAAAATCCCGCAGGTTGGATGCCAAGGGCCCACATGCTAGATGGGGAAGATTAGACTTGGAAGGCCTTGATGATGACTTGGAAAACATAGCCTAGCCCTCACTTTCAAAATTATTTTCCCAGGAGGGGAAAAACATCCTCTTTTTGAAGCTTGACGTCATGTTTGGGGGGCTAGGACATGGTGGTGAGGTGCCAGTCATTTGACACATGGACGTTCTAAGGAGAAGATCGTATTCATCATGATGAGATAATCTAGATGCTTGAGATGTGGCCTTTGGAGGCCTACCCACGCTTCTCCAACACCAATGAATTCTCCAAAGTGGAAAAGCGTCCCCTAAAGGGGTGATGTCCATGTAATTAGGGTTTTATTTGTGCAAAAAGTGAAATTTTAAATGAATTGTTTAATATTACTTTGTTAAGGGGGGAAGATTAGGGTTGTTGACCCCTAATATTGTGGTTTTATCCTTAATTTTGGACAATTCACCTTGGTGACATTTCGTATAAATAGAGATCATAAGATCTCATTTTAAAAGCATAACTCTCCATTGTGAGAGGTTATTGGACTGAAATTTTCGCTAGCTTTGAGCATTTTCTCTCTTTCTTTGGAATTATCTTGGTTTTTCTTGGCTATAGGTGGAAAAATGATGCGCTAGGCTTGGAATCTCTTTCTCTTGCATGTGGATGTTCTAAATATTGGAGATAAGGGTTTGTTCAATACTATTTATGAATTTGGTAAGAGAAATATACATTTATTGTCTAGTTATGTTTCTTTAAATTCTATAATTTGTCACTTGTCAAACCCTTAGGAGAAGTATAAGGGCATACACCCTGCCCAAGGTATTTTCATTTGCTTGTTTTGAAGGAGATTAGTATGCACACATTGCCTTGGAGAATTACAAGGGCATACACCCTCCAAGGTATTCTTTTTTTGGTTTGAAAAACCTAGGAAATACAAGGGCGTACACCCCTAGAGCATTTGTAAGTCAAATATTTTATCCAAGCTTAACTTTTGTAAGGTCTATTGATGTTCAAGGTGTTTTTTCCAAGAGAAATACAAGGGTGTATACCCTCTTGCCATGACCCTAAGGAGTTTAGCTATACTTGGGAACTACAAGGGCATACACCCCCAAGGTTTTAGCTAAGATTCTTCATTTCTTTGACCCCATTGCCCAATAGTTTAAGACACTAATCAATTTCAATTTGCATTGGAGATACAAAACATTTGTCTCAACAAATGTGAAATTTCAACCTTTACAAGCTTTCTCTTTTGGATAGTGATCTTGATGCCTTGGGGATTTTTCCTCCCTTAGGGCATCCCTTTTCTTCCATGATTTCTAATTTGCTGTCCTAAATTGTTTTCTACAGCCATTAGTTTGCAGAAAATCACTAACCCTAGGTGCTAATATCTCACTAACTAGCCCCTAACTTTCCTCCAATTTTCAACCACTAATTCCACTAACTAGGGTGCACTTTTTAGGCTAGTTTTGGGGACTTTTATATGGATGATTTTTCTGGTACATGTAATTGAATGCTACAGAAATAAGGCTGATAATTTAATGAAGAGAATCATTTTATAACAACTTGCTTTATTCAGTCTTAAAGTGTTATGATCAAGTCATAATTGATTACTAAATTCATTGATGATATTGCCAATTGATATTGTGCTTTATATGTTGATTTGGATACTTTATTTGCTGATATAAATTGTCATCCACTGCTACAAATTAGGGACATCAAGCTTAAATTCTTGATACATAATAACACATAGCATTGCAAGGTGTATTTTCTTGTGTTTCGGGAAGGTACATGTGCGCCGACAACTATCTCTTCACTTGGTATCCATTTACCTCTCTTCACTTACCATTTTTAACCAATATATTCTTCCATCACTTGACCTTTCGGGGGAATTCTTCTTACACTTCCCTTCATCCTTCTCATTCCCCCTAGGGTTACCGTGATCACCTCCCTGGAGTGACCTAGTCACCCTTTAAGTGTGTTCTCTACATCAAGGTGACATTGGGTGTAGGATTCCCAATTTGTATCACTTGCTTTGTGGTTGGGTTGGGCTTTTCCCAACCTACAACTTGCACTATAACATTTTCATGCCACTTCTAGGGAGGATTTTGAATCCTCTTAGTGCCCTAAACGACACTTTTGGAAAGTCTCTTTCCCAAAGCCTTCATCCCAAGCTTGCCTGGCAACTCCACTCCAAGAACCTACCCATTTCCTTTGACAAACCTTCTTTAAAAAATTTCTGGAGACTCCACCTTTCCCGAACCCACCTTTCTCGTACTTACCTTTCCCCTACTCTCCCCTTTCATCCTTTGATAAGCCTTGCTCTCCCTCAGAAACTCCTTTGAGGTGTTCTTCTAGTCGATGGGACTATGGCACCTTGGAATCAGCCAAAACCCCGCCATCCCTCATTGGAGGAAATTTTGTAGATGGACGAAGAAAAATATGTTAATAAAGTTGTTGAAGAGCTGATGAAACAAGTAAAAGAGTTATTGCATGAATCTTCCAAATACCACGACCTCATAGATGAAGAGGTTCTTGAAGAACATGCTTATGAAGAAAGCTTCCAAGAAGATCTTGATGAAGAAGATCTGGATGAGACATATGATGAAGATGAAGTTATCCAGTCTTGTGAAGAAGTAATCAACTTCTATGGTGCAAATAAAATCATGGAACAAACCCCAGATACAATTGACAATCACATTGATGATTTCATATAGATTCAGAGATGCATATGGGATTTGGATTGTTTCATTTTTTACGGAGATCCTAAATACGACATTGAAGGCACATATCAGATAAATGATACAGAAAGAGTTTCTTTAGAGGATTTATTTTTACATCCAGATGGTCCATATATGTGCCAACCTAATGATATGGTTACATATTTGTTTCATTCATTCGAGGACAACCTGGCGCAATGTTTTCAGGATGATTTTGAACCACCATACTCAGATTTTGATAGACAATGGGTTGTGGCCTGCCCAAAGAAATCTGAGGTCCATACTACCAAATGAAAGTACTTTCATGTTGAGACTTTGAGCAAGGATTTGCAGACAAATAAGAGACGTTTCCTAAGTCCGATGAAGGACCTTTTATCTAAGGCTATGCCTTACCCCGTTTCCTCTTGTTTGGGAAATCATAGGGTTTTATTTGGATATCTTTTCCTTTCTTAGCCTTTAGGGAGCAGTGATCTTCTAAGTGAGGTTAAAGATGAGCCATCATCTATTCCACTCCATAGATGGATAGATAAAGCTTGTGGCTATGCTTGCAGGAGAGAGTTCCAAGACAATCGATATTGTGGTTTCTCTTTTCAGCAGGATTTCCTCCATCCCGCCCATCTCCATGAGTTTTATTTCATGATTGATGATATGTATATTTATTCCAATGATTACTATGTGCTAGACTTATATTTGTTGTTTCACATGATTAAGCACATGGGGAAATGTTTTTTATTCGATGATCATGTGGTTGCACTGGTTGTACGATTTCACCTTACACCTTTGCGACTTAATCTTCAAGGTCCCATGACCCTTGGTAAGTAGGTAAGTCATCTTGATTTCTTGCATCCTGCATTTTGTTTGCTAATATTAGTTCGGATGCAATTAATTTCACTTTACTCTACTTGCATATCGATTTCATGCTTAGCTTAGAAATTTTTGAAAAAATGTCAAACGTTTCTTTTTCTAGGTTAGTTGGTGTTGATTATGATCATATGAGAACAAGGATGAGTAGTCCATCCTGCACTTGAAAAATTGATGTTTCCTTGTGGGCACAGGTCTACTAGGAGATGTTGTGGTTCTCATGCACTCTATGGAGAGCACATGTCTCCAAGTAGGAGCCAGATGCTATCCCCATTTTGTGGATAGATAGGAGATTATGTCTTGAGGCCCTCAAGTTGCATATATGGTTTGTCGCGAGACTATATGACCAACAATAACCTTTTGTACAAATGGGAATCCTACTCACCACCATAGATGGTCGCAGGTTTTCAGATGGCATCCACCACACCAGTTGGCTTCCGAAAGGCAGTGGGCGTTGCTCCATGAGGTACAAGTTAGTATTATGGTGAGCATCATTTGAATATTTAATCCATTTAATTATGTTGTATATTAGATTTCTCTAGATTTCATGATATATGATTGGACATTATGACTTTTTCCCTACTTCACCTTGGTGGTTGACATTGTTCCCTAGTAAGTGGTTTTCCTTCGAGATGGGTTTGCTAATGGGAAATACCTTAATGAGCCACCGTACCATTCATGACCATACTTACCACTTTGCACAATTTTTTGCCTCCATTTCCTTATCTTTTGGGATTTTAGGGTGTATTTACCCAAGAAGGGTTTGTCCCTCATTCTATGGGAAGAAGGGGTTGAAGGCCCATAGGGGCCGATGTTGGGTAAAAGATAAAATCCTTATATAAACCTTCCAAATGATCCTCCCAAAGATTACCCAAGAAAGTAATGAAACACTTATCTTTGAGTAAAGGGGACCCATAATAAAATAAAGAATTCTTAAAATGTTAGTTGAAGGATAGGAGGTCTCATCACGAGCTGGCCTATCACACCCATGAATATCTAGTGGTATGAAATTACCATCATCTAGTCACCAAATCAGGGTAATGGCTCTCAGTTGCATGGCTAAGAGAAAGGGGGTCTCATCACGAGACAACCTTCTCATTTCCACTAGGTGTTTGTGGGTGATATTTCCATCATCTGGTCACCACACCAGGGTAGTGATTTTCAACATCTCCTTATGCTATATTGAAAGAAAATAAACAAAGAAAGATAAAAGGAAATCGATGGGATTGGAAAAAGTGCATTGTGGATGAAGGTACCACACACCCTCTACAAAGGCACCCATGAATGAGACATTATGACCCCTTGTATTTCATGAGCTCTATGCCCATTGAGTCTTGACCCCAACCACCTCATCCACTTTACATGGCTTAGAGAGGGATCTCTTGGAAACTCTCCTTGACCTAGGGAAAGATCTACCCAATAGGAAACCTCATCAACCCTCCCATATTCAATCTTGACAAGTGTTACACGTCAAAATTCCCCACTTCGATAATGTCACATTATCATTATCACAAGTGTCGCACTTTTGTCACAAGTGTCGTAAATGTTGCAAATGTCATGGAATCTTGCAATCCTTAGTTGTTCAATTAAGAGGCAAGATTGTCTCCATAGATTTTGAGGTAGTCGATGCTCCTCTTGATTACAACTTGTTGTTAGGAACAAGGAGGTTTTATGCCATGACTATTGTCACTTCATCATTGTTTTGATGTGTACAATTCCCTTATCAAGGTAAAATTGTAACTATCGATCAGTTAGATTATTGTACCCCCGACGATTGCACTCTCGCAACTGACAACATTATTTTTTTGGGAGATTCCAATATCACTTACAAAACTGTAGGAGTAGGTATTTTAAAAGAATCTTCGCTTATCGGTACCTTCCTACACCACTTCCTCCCACTTCGCAACACTATGCCACTTAGTCCCATCGAGGCTTCATACGATGCCATCCAATTCTCCTCTCCCTCACTAGATGACCAACATCTATTGGTATCCATCGCTTACTCGTTGCCATCTTGGTTGGATTCTTTATCCTCTACTTTCAATTACATCCTCTGAATTTTTCCATCACATGAATCTATTATGGAAATGCTTAGTATCGAAGAGGTACCTTGGGATGATAACCATCATCGTTCATCTTTTCTTCCTATTTTGGATGAAATTGAGAAAGATATGCACTCTATCTTTCCTAACAATGTTGTTGATTCTCCCCAATCTCCAATACTCACCCAGGACACCATTTCCAAGGGGAATTTGGGAAACATCTCTTCTACGGTTTCTATTGACATCTTGATCAAAGAAGGTATTGTGGAAAATGTTCATCTCGGTGCCAATTGTTCACCCAAGAAAGTGGAATATTATACCTCTTTGTTCAAATAATTACGCGACATCTTCGCTTGGAGTTACAAAGAAATGTCAGGGATTGATCCATCGATCATTGTGCCCAAGATAAAAACTTACCCAGGCATTAAACTTGTACGAAAAGAACTTCGCCTGGTTCATCTTAAGAAAACCATGGCCATAAAGGAAGAAGTTGAAAAACTGTTGAAATCTGGTTTTATTTATCCTGTCCCCTTGACCGAATGGGTTTATAACATCGTTATGGTCGCTAAGAAACAAGGGACCATTCTTGTTTGAGTCGATTATAGGGATATTAATAAGGCTATTCCCAAATACAATTACCCTACACCTTTCATTGACTAAATTATCGATAATTGCGATGACACCATCATATTTTATTTCATGGATGGTTTCTCGGGATACAACCAGATTGACATTCTACTGGTTGATCAACATAAAACAACCTTCATATTCCCTTGGGGGACATTCTCTTATCGAAAACTACGTTTTGGTCTTAAAAACGTTGGAGCTACCTTCCAATGGGCCATGTCGTATGCTTTCCATGACATCAAACATATTGTGGAACCCTACCTTGATGACTTACTCAGTCATTCATCTCATCGACAAGACCATATTGGTAACCTATGGGCCATCTTCTTCGATGTTGGTTTTACCACATCCGTTTGAACCCTCACAAATGTGTCTTCATTGTCGAATCAAGCTGACTCCTCAGATTCATCATCTCCAAATATGGGATTAGGGTGGATCCCTTAAGTTAAAGTTATTCTCACTTTACCCCCTCCCAACAATCTGACCCAACTACAAAGTTTGCAAGGGAAAGAAATTTTTTTTTAATGTTTCATCTGTAATTACATTGAAATCACTAAAGGATTTATGAGATTGTTGCATAACGACACTCCTTTCATCTGGGATGACACTACTCAATGTTCTTTCAATGCCCTTAAGCATGCCTTAACACACACACCTCTTTTGCACTCACCATATTATGCACGATACTATATCCTTTATTTGGTTTCCTCTTCTTCCACTATTTCTATGGTGTTAGTTCAAGAGGATCATAACGGTGACGAATATGTGATCTACTATCTGAGAAAGAGTCTATCCAGTCCCGAGTTTCGATATTCACATGTTGAAAAGTTGGCTTTGGTTGCAGTTATTGTTGTCCAGAGATTTCACCATTACATCCTATTACGCACTACCACGGTCATCACGGACGCGAACCCCATTTACTTTATCTTAAATTGTCAAGTCCTTGGGGGAAAATATTCCAAATGGATCGTTATTCTCCAAGAATTCGATCTCTAGTTTTCCAAATCAAAAGCTAAAAAAATGTTGGTTTTTGCAGAACTGATCTGCAATCTTCCCTATACTGATGAGGATACTAAGTCCGGTGATTATCTTCTTGATGAATCCTTGTTCCTCATTAGTATGTCTGACCCTTGGAATGGAGATATTCTTCTCTATCTCCAAACCCAACTTTTTTAGTGAGATATTTCACATGATGAACATCGTCGTATCTGCCACCATTCTAAACGCTACCTCATCATCGATGAAAATTTGTATCATCGTGGTATTAATGTTGTCTTACGATGTTGTTTAACCCACGATGAGGTTGAACAAGTTTTAAATGATTGTCACCTAGGAGCTTATGGCGATCATGTTTTTTGGATGGATACAACCCAAAAAATCTTACGTGTCGATTATTTTTGGCCTTCTATCTTCAAATATTGTATCGAGGCCGTCAAATGATGCCCACCCTGTCAACTTATTCAGAAAAAGAAATTTGTACCCACCCTACTTCGTTGCATCCCATTGTTGTTATCGGTCCCTTTGCAAAATGGGGCATCAATTTTATGCAATGTAAGCCCACCTCAACCAGGGGGCACGGTTATATCATCATTTTCATCGATTACTTCACTAAATGGGTTGAGGCTATGCCTACATTTCTTAACGATGGTCTTAATGAAACACTCTTTGTTTTCAAAAACATCATAAATCACTTCGGTGTCCCGCAAGCTATTGTCACTAATCATGGCTCACACTTCCATAACCAAATGATGAGTGAGTTGCACGTCAATTTGGGTTTTCGCCATGAAAAATCATCCCCCTACTATCCTCAAGCCCCCTACTATCCTCAAGAAAATAGACAAGTTGAATCTATCAAAAAATTTTGAAAGACCATGCTCCAATGCATGGTGGGAACGAACAAAACCTCTTGGCACTTGCAACTTTTCTCTGCACTCTGGGCCTACCACACTTCGGTGAAAACTACAAATGGATTCACACCATTCCAATTGGTATATGGTATAAAAGCAATGTTACCAATCGAGTGTGAGATCCCTTCGTTGAAACTTACCGTGGAACTCCTACCTCACACTTTTGCTGAAGAGGAATGATTCTTGTATTTAACCAAGTTGGACGAAACATGTCATGATGTTGCTCTAGTTAACAAGACATATCAAAAACAAATGAAAATTCAATATGAAAAATTTGTTTAACCTCGTGCTTTTACAAAAGGAGACCTGATCCTAGTTTATGACCAAGCTCACAATAAGCTGGAGACAGGAAAGTTAGAACCTTTGTAGCATGGGCCTTATATCATAAAACATGTGCTACATAGAGGCACCTACGAGTTGGTCAACTATGATGGAATATCTCTCGATGAGCCCCGAAATGGGATTTACCTCAAGAAGCACTATGCATAGAACATATGGCATGTGTGCTTTGTACATTATTGTACTATATACTTTTGATTTGGTGTGCCTTTTCTCTTACGTGCATGAGTTTTGTCTTAGCTTCTTATACTTTTTCTTATGATTGCATGTGCATATGAAATATCCCTTTCCCATCTTTGTTGGGTTTGTAGATGGAACTAGTCGATACACCCATCTTTTTGATTCCCATAGCATTGCTTCTGCAGCTTGGTTCATCTACCACTCTCGTGAGTTGGTGAGTTTAGGAGGAATTTTCCTTAGATCGGCAACCAATAACATGGCAAAATATCATGTCATCATCAGAATCTTAACTGAAGCTTCTTCTCTAGGTATAACTCGTTTGATTATTAACCTAGACTCTCAACTTGTGGTCTGTCAGTTTAATCGAGATTACGTCGTTCACAACCTAGTCTTACTACGTCTCCACTTAAGGGTTCACCGTCTTGAAATATCGTTTGAATTTCTTCAATACAGACACATACCAAGAGAACTTAATACAATGTCGGACTTGTTAGCTAATTACATGTTGGATCAATACCTTATGCATAGATAAAACATATTTTGAAAAAAATGAATCATATGTACACAAAAACATCACATCAGATAAAATGCAACATTGATGAGCACCATAAAAATCATATATATATATATATATATATATATATATATATAAATAAAAATAAAGTCTAAAAATAGATTATCAAAATATACATAACACAGAAAAAAAAATATGGATTTTCTCATCAAAATATTTTTATAAAACACTACAAAACAAACTAAAAAAAATAGTTACCCTTTTGCAACACATTTTGCTCTCTATAGCACACTACTGCCCGGGCCACGCGACGAAGCAAATGGTTAAGACTCTCGAGAACCCCAACTGTATGTCGCTACAAATGGAGAGACACATTTCGCCTCCTGAGGGATGGGACACCCATGGTCAAACCTCATAGGTTCCACTCTACCTCTCAAATTCCTCCCACCGCAACGTCATGCTCAAATTCTACTTCTGCGTCTTCACGATGCCCTAGTGTTGTCATCTCCACCGGATGTGATGAGCCTCTGTCTGCATGATGAAACAAAATAGTTTTTCCTGTCTTTGTACAAATAAAAATATATATAAAATAAAAACAAAAATATGTGGCAATATTTAGTTTCATACCTGATGCACCCCATTGGATTCCCTCGGGAAGTACCAAGTCTATGCTACCTCGGAAGTCCACTCCAGCATAAGGGAAGTCCTCGATAACCATTGAATGTCTCCTCCACCATGCGAAGAAGTGAACTATGACTCTGAATGTTAAACACTCATTCACCAACATAGGGGATAGACTGTTCCACCTCTCCATACGAGGATCAGTCACGGGATGCACTGTCAATGCAACCTGTGGTTGCATATGAGGAACCCGCTCTAAGAAAAATGAAAATAGAAAAGAACCATACCCGAACTGCTTTTGTCTGCTTGTCCTGCACTTTGATATTTTTTCCTTGACATTTCAAAGAAACCATGCACTCTAGTTGAACAACCTGGCCTCTAAGCATTGTATGGCGTATGACATCTATGATTTTGAGGCCAAATGAGCACTAGTACTACCCACCAATTTGGTGATGGTGAATAGAATCGAACGAAGTGCCAAGTCCCTTACATATTTTATCACAATTAGACCACCTACCAACCGCGATCCTATTATACAATGCTCAATGAAATATGCCTCAATTGGTTGAGAGGTTTCCCAGTGTCAGGACAAGAGAATGGGTGCCCCTCTCCTTGAGAGCCCCATTAGAAAATATACATCATCTAGCTCGATCTCAAGCGTGTGTGGTCCGATGCGAAATTCTTTTTCGGCATCGTCCCATAAGCCGATCAAATACTCAAGCAGTAGTACTTCCTTTCTCATATTTTGGAGCTTAAAATACTTGAGTAACCCACAGTTTCACAACGTTGCCCTCACTTGAGGGTTTTGGAGAGAAGCAATATCATCAAACTCATGTTCACGCTCTTTCCACTCTGTCATGGCTAAACAACTGGTGAAATCTGCGAATGAAACATTTAAACATCATTAGTTAAATTTTTATGGAAGAAAATTGTTTCTATTTAGCCCAAAAGACAAAATAATATTGAGTTATGCGCCTAGTGCTCCCTCAAAACTACCTACAGAGTGCTAGCGCTCCCTTAAAAATAACTATAGAGTGTTAGCGCTCCCTCAAAACTACCTAAAGAGTGCTAGGGCTCCCTAAGCATGTGCACCAACACACTAAAATCTAGGTTGGCGCTCCCCCCAACGCTTTGAGAGAGTGTCGATCTGGTTTGATGCTCTAGGGATTCCTAAGGAGCCCATAACGCTCAAAACAAAATCCAAAAGACTAAAAAAAACCATAAAAAATGATGAGAAGGGAAAGATGACCAACCTGGTCTGGATGAAGATGGAAATAGTCACTCACAACCCTCGTAGTTGCCACTCGAAAAACACTTCCCAAAGGTGGAAAATTCTAAATATGGAGGATTTTGGTAAAAACTCAAATGGTAAATGAATCTTTGACCTATTTCACTATTTGATAGGTTCATTTTTTTATATTTATCCTTATTACAAAGTCATTTTTGGGTTTTTTTTTTAGAGTTACTAATGCTTTGGGCCTAGAACAGTTTGTGTTTACAGGATTTCAAGCAGCATCTTTCGACGACCTTGTAACACTGACGAGCATAATATTTGTTCTTTCTCACGCTCACAAAAACATGATAATGTAACCGAGTATACTTTTATCACTTTTTCGGACTCGTAAAGGTTATACAAAAAAGGAAACTCTTGGAGTCATCTTTAAGCTTTTTTCAGACTCTCTAAATATGAAAAGATCGTCGAGTGACCTTGCTTCCTTTCACGCTAGTTAAAAGGTCTCGAAGGGGCGTCTCTCGAGTAGCAATTTATCTCCTTTTCGGACCTCAAAGACTAAAATTACGAAAAAGGACAACCCCGGAGTCACCTTTAAGTTCTTTTCAGACTCTCTAAACATGAAAACCCAGCAAGTTTTCCTTCTCTGGACTCTCTAAAATCACACATTGAAGGGCACATAGAGGACCGAACCCTTACTTCTTCCAGTTCATTAAACAAAGGAAGAGGGACTTACCGAAGGTGAGTTATATTGAGCATGTGTTATCCTCCTCGAGCTCATTAAAATAAAAAGAGGTACTCATCTATCTAGATGGGGGAAAAATTGAAGGAAGTGGGTCAAGATTTCTTTGAGAATTGTTACAAATAACTCTTGTATTCTCCCTTGAACACAATACTTGTTTTTTACCTGCATTTAAAACACTTGGATAATCCACTAAATCTTTGCACTGAACCAATCCTATGAGTCTTTCCACAACATTGGGTCATCCGATGAATCTCACAACATCCGTTGCATTATGTTTTGGTCCACATTACGTTTATTTTGCCAAGTCTCATGTCGTGCCTCAATGTTCAAGGGAAGTATCTGCCTTGAGAGTCAACCATCACAAATTTCCACTTTCGATACCCGTATCAATCCATAGTCATTCGATTCACCATATTACATCACTTTCCTATGTCAGTTTTGTGTCGATGATGGGGGATACATCAAGGCCCTCCTTCGATGATTCTTTTCCCGTCGACTTCAACACATCATCCAAGAATTAGACTTAGAAACCAGTTAGTACCTTGGGACCTGATGCCTCAATGGCAGACCTCCTTGCTTCTGACGATAGGTTTACATCATTAAACTCTGATCGGATGATTACACAAATGTTCGACTTCAGCTCACGTATTCACATTCTCACTAGGGTACCTTGGGAGTCATTGACATGACTGGTGATTTCCCTCACACTTCTTAATGGTTTACCTCAATGAACGATACTCAAGTGGTTTCTACCATATTCTACATCAAAACATCTATTCACGTGGCTAGATTCATACCACATTGGGATTGGGACGGAGACCCCTGATTGACCATTCACTCTATTATTTTCTTTTCCCAGGGTGGGAAGGAGATCATTTGGGCATGATGATATATAGATTGTCACATAGATTCACATTACATTGGTTTGTGGCTATGTTTTATCATCTCGTAACTCCACTATGTATTTCTTGTGGCTACGATCCGTTCATGTCATGGAGGTATGGATCCACATTGTATCTTTGGTGGCTATACCCTTAGTCAATATCGTCATGGATCTGCAATGTATTTATTGGGGGCCATACCTTAAGTTCTTTGTTAACCAAGCATAGGTATGTCTTCCTTGGGTTTGAAACACATGATAAATTTGTTTGATCGTTGTTTACAGCTTCTACCAGGTTCTCCAACTCCATCCCTTTCTTCAAAAAATATACAAAGTGTTTCAGTCATCAGATTTCATCTTCCGACTTCACACTTTGGGTGGCAATATGTTACCCGTAAAAATCCTCACTTCGATAATGTCAAATTCTCATTATCGCAAGTGTTGCAAGCGTCGTAAATGTTGCATTTTTTGTTCTGCATATGTCACATTGTGAACGACACCATGGAAACACTTGATACATCCTCCAGAACATGTTGGAAGGAGAAACCACATCATTTGACATAGTAAACAAAGTTTTTTTCCTTGATAATTGGTCATCTTGACGAATTTTTGGAAAATCAATGCTCCCCTGCTCATATACAGGGAGCGCTGGCACTCTCTATCCATCTAGTATGGAGCATTGTAGCACTCTGCTGCCCATTTTGAGGGAGCGTCGATTGGTTGAGAAAATCATGGGAAGAAATCCCCCTTTTCTCTAAGGACAGATAGAGATGATTCGAGTTGGTTTGGCTCGAATCTAAGCTTTAGGATGCATCTAAGCGAGACGCCACAATAGATGGAGTCATGTCCTCAACTTATCCCAAATATAGCCAAGGTGGTTGAGCCTCTCAAATCCTGTAAAGGGAGGCATTCACATGGTGAAGAGGGGTATAATAATCAACAAAAGTATTTTCATTCTGAACGTGGATCTTTCGAGCAAGGGGTTGGACAAGGAGGATTTGGAGAGGTTGCTTCAACTACATCGACAAATTGTAAGTATCTTTTTAATCTCTTTAATATATGCTTTCCCTATTTCCTTCAAGTTTGTGTATTATTGCATATGCTTGTCTATTGTGGATGAATTTGGTTTAAACTAATCTTAGTAGAGTAGGAAGTCTTTTTTTCCTTCACTGTCCATTGAATTGCAGATATCGTGTCATGCTAAGGAGCTTGGAGATCAAGTTCGGATTGGATTAAGCGAGGACAAGCTTCAGAACAAGGTACATCATAATTTCTTCCTCTCTTTCTTTTTATTAGCTTAACTATTTTTAAAAGGAATTTTAGTGTCTATTTGCATCTTTCTATCTTGGTAGTAGGGGTATAGAATCCAAGAGGATATTCACTTGTTCTCAGGGGAATTTTCCTATAACAATAAGTCGCATAGTGTCTTTGAGAAATTAATTGTTTGATATAGTGATCTTTGATGCACATGCTCAAATTAATTATTTATTGATTGGATTCACTTATCATTATGTTATGACTTGATATCCTTGGAGGGCGTGCCCATTTGTCTTTGCAAGACCTAGTTGGTTGTGGACAATTTTGGGAGAACAAGCCTAACTTGGGCTTCCATGGGGATACAATCCCACATGTTGGATGTCAAGGGCCCGCATGTCAGATGGGGAAGATCAGACTTGGAAGGCCTTGATGATTCCTTGGAAAACATAGCCCAATCCTCACTTGCCAAATGATTTTCCCAGGAGGAGAAAAACGTCCTCTTTTTGAAGCTTGACGTCATGTTTGGGGGGATAGAGCATGGTGGTGAGGTGCCACTCATTTGACACGGGGAAATTTTAAGGAGAAGAGGGTCTTCATCGTGATGAGATCATCTATATGCTTGAAATGTGGCCTTTGGAGGCCTACCCATGCTTCTCCAACACCAGCGACTTCTCCAAAGTGGCAAGACGTCCCCTAAACAGGTGACGTCCATGTAATTAGGGTTTTATTTGTGCAAAAAGTGAAATTTTAAATGAATTGTTTAATATTGCTTTGTTAAGGGGGAAATATTAGGGTTGTTGACCCCTCATATTGTGGTTTCCCCCTTATGGACAAGTCACCTTGGTGACATTTTTTATAAATAGAGATCATAAGATCTCGTTTTAAAAACACAACTCTCCACTGTGAGAGCTTATTAGACTGAAATTTTCACTAGCTTTGAGCATTTTCTCTCTCTCTTTTCACTTGTCTTGGTTTTTCTTGGCTATTGGTGGAAAAGCTATGCACTAGGCTTGGAATCACTTTCTCTGGCATGTGGATGTTCTAAATCTTGGAGATAAGGGTTTGTTCAATACTATTTATGAATTTGGTAAGAGAAAACTACATTTATTGTCTAGTTATGTTGCTTTAAATTCTATAATTTGTCACTTTTCAAACCCTTGGGAGAAGTATAAGGGAATACACCCTCCCCAAGGTATTTTCATTTGTTTGTTTTGAAGGAGATTATTATGCACAAGTTTCCTTCGAGAATTACAAGGGCATACACCCTCCAAGGTATTCTTGTTTTGGTTTGAAAAAAACTAGGAATTACAAGGTCGTGTACACACCTAGGGAATTTGTAATTCAAATCTTTTATCCAAGCTTAAGTTTTGTAAGGTCTATTGTTGTTCAAGGTGTTTTTTCCTAGAGAAATACAAGGGTGTATACCCTCTTGGCATGACCCTAAGGAGTCTAGCTATACTTGGGAACTACAAGGGCGTACACCCCCAAGATTTTAGATAAGCTTATTCATCTCTTTGATCCCAATGCCCAATATTTTAAGGCACTAATCAATTTTAAGTTGCATTGGAGATACAAAACATTTGCCTCGACAAATGTGAAATTTCAACATTTACAAGCTTTCTCTTTTGGATAGTGTTCTTGATGCCTTGTGGATTTTTCCTCCCTTAGGGTGTCCCTTTTCTTCCATGATTTCTCATTTTCTTTACTAACTTGTTTCCTATAGCTAGTAGGCTGCAGAAAATCACTAACCCTAGGTGTTAATATCTCACTAACTAGCCCTTAACTTTCCTCCAATTTTCAACCACTGATTCCACTAACTAGGGCGCACTTTTTAGGCTAGTTTTGGGGAATTTTCTATGGATGATTTTGCTGCTACATGTCATTGAATGCTACAGCCATAAGGCTGATAATTTACTGTAGAGAATCATTTTATAACAACTTGTGTTATTCATTCTTAAAGTGCTATGCTCAAGTCATAATTGATTACTAAATTCATTGATGATATTTCCAATTGATGTTGTGCTTTATATATTGATTTGGATACTTTGTTTTCTGATATAAAGTGTCATCCACTGCTACAAATTAGGGACAAAAATCTTAAATTGTTGATCCATACTAACATAAAGCATTGCAAGGTGCCTTTTCTTGTGTTTCGGGCAGGTACAAGTGCACGGGAAACTATCTCTTCACTTGGTATCCATTTACCTCTCTTCACTTACCATTTTCAACCAATATTCTTCCATCACTTGAAATTTCGGGGGACTTATCCTTACACTTCCCTTCATCCTTCTCATCCCCCCTAGGGTCACCAGGAATGCCTCCCGAGATTGACCTAGTCACTCTTGAAGTGCGGGACCAACATCGAGGTGACATTGGGCGTAGGATTCCCAAGTTGTAGCACTTGCTTTGTTGTCGGGTTAGGATTTTCACAACCTAGAACTTGCGCTATAACAAGTACCAAGAAATGGGTGGTCAATAAATATTTGGTAGGAAATTATTCTAGACAAAGCTCCTTTATCTAACCATCAAGAGTAGTGTAATGTTAAAGTATGGATTTCAAACTGTGGTATTCACACCTTGTTTGATTTATCAAATTGGGATCATATCGACTCAAGATTGTGGCAAGAATGTAAAAAACTTTCTTCCTCAACTCACCTCTTAGGGAAAATTTAGTTTTTGTTCTCCCTTTTACAAGGAGTCACTTCTATCGGGTTGATGATCAAGGATAGTAGAGGGTGGGGGATACATGATGGCTCCTATTTAGTCAAAGGGTTGTATCAATTACAAATTAAAATCCTTCATTAACTACCTAGGTCCACTATTTGGAGATACATATAGAATCCATTGTAGCATCCCCAACCCCAAGTTGGGAAATGCCACACTAAATTTTTGCCTCTGATACTGAATAAATTTACAAAATGATATGCATATGAATAATTTATGAAGTCTAACAACATAAAATGCAAGTATAAATATAAAAATAGTTTCATAACAGAATTAGCATAAAATACACACAATAAATAACATGTAAACACATAAGAACACTTATCTTTTGAAATAGTCAGCAAGTGCTTGCATACCTCAGACATTCCTCCCATCCATAGACTTTGTTGCTCATAAAATCTCAGCAATCGATCACCTCGAGCTGAGGCTAGATACTCCACCATGGATGGATTCCTAAGCCAAACTAGGTTTATCAACACAACAACAATCAGTTCAAGGTGTGAACTGTTGCAACTAGCCTACAGTATATCATTTCCCGTAACTTGTCCCACCCCGGGAAGTGTTTCCCTTCTCTACTCAATAGTCCTTTGACTACCCCACTTCCCTTTTGGGGCTTCAAAAAAATCTTGAACAAAAAATCTCAGAGCCCTGTAGTTATTGCCCAACAACCAAGAAACAAATTCCATCATTTCTCTCACCCAGAGAGAATGCCCATAGGCCTAACAACCCAGTTCTTTGAAGTACACATAGGCCTGAAAACCCACTTCTTCAACTCAGACCTCTAAGGAGTCTCTAGTTACAAGTAGTTGCAAAAGATCCCAAGTACAAGTACGAATATGGATGGAAATAAGTACTAAGTGGAAGAATGGAAAGAATAAAAATGTACTAAGTTCTTTACCATTGGAAAGAATAAAAAAATTGGAAGAATGTTGAGTGAATGTACTTAAATGTACTAAGTTCTTTACTTTTTTTATGCAAGTTCCCAACTTGACATTTGTCATAGTGAGAACTACATGGGACCCACATGGTGATACATTCTTCCCACTTAGGAACTTAGAATAAATAAATATCCCATAAATTAGACTTTAGGAAATATTATTATTGGCTTAGCCCCTCTTCCTAGACCCTTAGCCCCCTTTCCCTTTAGTGGAGTTTTATCCCCCCTTACTCTTTCATCTAGTTGGTCTGCAACAGTAATGTATTTTTATTAATATCCAAGTGTGATTGCATATTACAATGATGGGCTTGCTATCCTTTTATCATTTTGTCTCTCGAGCCTAATAACCACGCATGCACTCTGGCCTCAAAACATATTTACAATGGCACTCTAGTCCAAAATATCCTAGCTCACCAACCTATATGTAAATTTACAATTGGGGTTCATCCTAGGGGTATTAAATTCCCCTCCCCATTATTTATGAATTTTCCTCAATGTATTATATACACATGTGTTATAGCACAAAATTCCACACCTATGCATTTGTGCCATGGCCTAACCCTTTCCCTTTGCTTGCTAGACATTTTCCCAAATTGCCTCATGCAAGTCATTTAAAAAACATGTATTTTGCACATATCTCTGGGATCCTTTCAAGCAAAGTACAGACATCCACGACTTCCTAGTTTAACACCCGTGGATGCACTAAAAAATGGAAAAAATAAAATAATTCTGAGTTTTCAGGCAGGTTTTTTTGGTTGTGCTCGTTTCCCAACGTCCCCATGCTCGTGCAAAATAGATTCCAACTCCCCCAACCTATTGGGGAAGATATAAAATCACCGTTGAGTTCTAAGACATGGTCATGTCCCTTGGTGCAAGATTATGCTACCAACATCTAACAAGCTTCCCTTTCCTATTATCCTCTAAGAAAAACCCCCTGTTATTTGGAAACTTATTTTTGAACATTTATTTCCTATTTATATAGATATTGGGTGTATCCTTATCCCTACTTGGGCCATTCAAGGAAGAGCACAATGGTTGAGTTGATGCTTGAGGGATTCTTGGAGGAACCTAGATAGTTGGCTTCGAGACGGTTCCAAAGGAGAGACAAGGTTGTAACTTGCCTTTATGATTTGGTGTTAATAGAAGAGTCTATTTTCCCTCCTATCATGTGTTCATTGTATGTATTTTCTTACTAAGTTTACTTTGAATATGATATATGACATGCATACTCTTTAATCGTGTAACTACCTTTGTATTAGCTCTGGTATTGTGTCCATTTTACATGTTACTTCCAACAAAGGATCTACAGTTTTCAAGAGCAAGGAGTGGGATCAACATCAAACGAGAGACCTAAGGTGCACCTTTTCTCCCTCATCCTTCCCTAACTTCTCCTTGTAAAGTAGTTATTCTTTCAGTTTTTGTGTGCTTGTCTTGGAGGGAAGATTTCTATCTTCTCCATATAGTCTTGATCTATTGTGATTTCGACCCATAATCACAAGGGAAATATCCTATCAACAGAATTGGCGACCATATTGGGGATTCTCCTAGTTTGGGTCAGTGTTAGGGTGGCTTGCGTGTCCCTTTTTATTTTTGTGAGTTTTCCTATTTTCCAAGATTTGTTGCAAAGTTTTATTATCTGGAAAATTTTCCATAAGTTTCTGGGAGTCTCCCTGTTAAAAGTCCTTCCTTTTTATTTTTCAAATTCTACATATTTATCCACGTTTTTCT
This sequence comes from Picea glauca, assembly GCA_000966675.3. Lineage (NCBI taxonomy): Eukaryota > Viridiplantae > Streptophyta > Pinopsida > Pinales > Pinaceae > Picea > Picea glauca. The sequence continues at coordinate 264,018 of JZKD02S2054285.1, read as the reverse complement.
ATTATATCAGTCATGGATATCTGTGCTTTTACTATGTCATACCCGCAGACATCAGTGAGTCTCAGTTCACACAGTCGTGGACATATGAGCAATTTGTGAAAAAAAAATATTTCTTCGGTTTTTGGGAGATTTATGGGTTTCTCCAAGATATCCTGGGCTTCTTGAGTTTGTGATTTTTTTTATTAATGTGTCTAATCTTGTGAAAAACTTCAAATCAAAAAAGACCTTGCTCTTGATTTCCTAGGATTCTTGGCTTACTTTTATCTTGGATTTTAAAGAAAAACTATTTGCATTTTGAATCATGTATTCTATAGTTTATATGGGGGGGGGGGGGCATGAATCGTGTATTTTGTAGTTTCTTTTAGCATATTTTGTTAGTTTTTCTTTGAAAGAAAGAAACAACAAAAAACCCTAGTTTTGTGCTAGTTAAGTTTCTTTCTTTGTTTGCATTGTTTGCATTGTTATTTGAAAAAGAAAAAGATACTAGCATAGGATTGTCCATGCATTTTCTTGTTGAAACTCTTTTTTCATTTGAAAAATTAGTGTAAAGTTTTATTTGTCAGTGTTATTATAAGTTTCATTTTTGCAAGAGTCTCAAACAACATCAATTGCACCTGCATACCCTTTGAGTAAAAAAAACTACTAAAATGAAAGTTAAACTTAAAATGTACTAGAATTTGTTTCTAGGGTTCACAAACAAATTTAGGGTTAGGGCCTTGGATTAGAATTGGAGAGATAACTCTCCAAGGCCATTGAGAAAACATAGGAGTTTGAGTTAGGGAGAATCTCAAATCCAATTTTTGTATAAGTATATTCGAGAGCCTCCTCTAACATAGGAGCTAAACATGAGGTCACGAGAAGGAGAGCCAAGGAGATTGCCCCTCCAAATCTTGACTAAGCATAGTGGAGAAATCATATATTGGGGGTTTAGCTAGTGCCTTTACCTTCATGAGGGGTGGCACTTTCAAAGATTTGGGATTTGTTACCCCGCCCATACATTGAATCCTTACTATCGACTGTACCCCCCAGACGTTGACTACAAGTTGGTGACCTTAGTGGATTTTCCTAGGGATCTCAGAGGTGACTACGAGGGCTTGACATGCTACATGGGGCAGATTTCATATCACACTTTTTAGTATTTTTGGAAAGTTCCCCGCGAAGCGTGAGTGCTTGCACCGGATAAGGCTGGTTATTGGAGTTCGGGATAACTACTTCTCACTCCTTCGTTCGTTGGTCCACGAGACTTAATCAACCCATGCCTTCGTCCAAAAGGTCCCTTTCCACTTTTTCATTGCTTTGGACTCAGGACCTCATCAACTTGGGATAAAGATTTGGAAAATTTGTTTGTTAGCGATGTCTCTCTTAGGGATTTTTATTGGAGTGTTGCTTTGTGTAATTGTCCTTAGGTTGTTTCAGTGTCGTTGATTTTGGATCATTGATTCAAGGTGGTTAACCAATTGCTCCATTGGTTGGGAAGGACCCCAGGTCTTTCTCCTAAAAGTGTGGAGCCACCTCCTTTAAGGTGTAAGTTTTTATACCACCAGTTCCCTAGAATCAATGCGTGATACTTTTATGGACATGAAAAATCCCGTAGGGGATGAACCTATGCATAAGAACTGTATGGAAAATTTTCTTGAGGATACCAGCCAAGGGACCCCTGCCCAAGGGGATTCTTGTGATCTTCCTTTCTTTGGAAACATTGGTGGCCCCTTGATGGCCACTTTGAACATTCCTAGGTTGCAAGAAGGACTCCTTTGAGCCCTTCCTTGTAGGCATTCGTACACACCAGGAAGTCCTTGTTTGGGTCTGCAATCTTCAACACACGTGCATTGGTTAGAAGGTATTTCATCTCTTGGAATCTCTCTTCACATTCTAATGTTCAAATGAATTTAACTCCCTTTTTCTGAAGGGAGGTGATTGGGAAACCGATCTTGGAAAATCCCTTTATGAGCCTCCTATAGTATCATGCTAGGCCCATAAAGGATCTTATGTCAAATACATCCTTTGTTGTAGGCCAGTCCATAATGGCTTTGATCTTGTTAGGATCAACTGCCACTCCTTCTTCAAAAATAACATGGCCTAAGTAATGGACTTGTTTCTGGAAAAAGTCACACTTACTAAACTTAACATACAATTGATGTTCTCTTGGCACTTGAAGCACTAGTTTGAGATGTTCTTCATGCTCTTTCTTATTCTTAGAATATATTAGGATATCATCAATGAAAACCAATACAAATATGTCCAAGAACTTACTGAGTACATTATTCATTAAGAAAATAAAAGTGGTTGGTGCATTGTTTATCCCAAATGGCACCACCACAAATTCATAGTGACCATATCTTTTCCTAAAGGTTGTTTTGTGGATGTTTTCATCTTTAATTCTGACCTGATGGTATCCAGACCTCAAGTCAATCTTGGATAAAATTGTAGCACTCCTTAATTGGTCAAACAAGTCATCGATCCTTGGCAAGGGATACTTATTATTAATGGTCATCTTATTGAGTTTTCTATAGTCTGTGCACAACCTGAGTGTGTCATCCTTCTTTTTCACCAACAAGGTTGGTGCTCCCCATGGAAACACACTAGGTTGAATGTAGCCTTTGTCCATCATCTCCTTTATCTATATTTTGAGCTCAACTAGCTCTAGTGTACTCATTCTATAGGGTGTTCTAGACACTGACATTGCTCCTGGTGCAATTTCTATTGAAAAGTCAATATCTCTTCTTGGAGGTAGACCTGGTATCTCTTCTGGAAACACATCTCTATACTCTCTTAATATGGGATGGTCCTTTAGGCTTGGTTTGTTGTTCTCAACAAAGTTCAACACTTGTATTGCATACAAAGGGCATCCTTTTCTGCAATACTTCTTCATTTGAAGGGCTGATATTTGTCTCACTGAGACAGGCTTTCGAATCCCTTGTAGGGTTATCTTCCTCCCTTCTTCATCTTCACACTAAAAATTTTTATTGTAACATTCCAGCTTGGTTTTATGGGCATCCAATCAGTCCATGTCAATTAGCAAGTCATAAGATCCTAAGGGGAGCATGTTTAGGGTTTCTTGGGTGGGTAACCCATTCATAATGAATTTGCATGTTGGTATGACCTTTGTTACTTTTCTTTTGGCTCCAGTCCCTAGTTGTACTAGCCATGATTTAACATGTTTAACTTGTTGCAATTTACATTTATCAACAGTTTTAGGGAAAAAATAACTTGAATTAGAACTGAGGTTAGTTAAAATGGAAACTAGATGGTTGGAAATAATACCTTCTATCTCTACCACTGAAGCTTGGTGGTCAGCTTGTTTATTATCCAAGGCTGCATAAATTTGTGGCATGCTCCTAGCCACATCATTGACTGTGGTAGCCTCTTGGACATTGCAAACCCTCCTATTGTTTTGTTCCCTATATGGGCAGTCCCTCAGTAGATGTTATTCTCCACAACCCCAAAAGTTGAAGGGTTTTCTCTTTGTGTTATCAGTCTTACCTGAGGCTTCTCCAAAGGGTTTATTTCCACTCTGAGAGGGGAAATTTTGCTGATATACATTTTTAGAAGGAAGTCTCATCTTAGAAACTTTCCCATAGTTCTTAAATCTTGAGGGTTTAAACCCCTTCTTCTTGAATCCCAAATTACTTTTCTTCTTCAGTCGTCATGAGGTTCTGTCTTATTCTTGAATTGTTCATAGCAATGCCTTGCCTTCCAGATAGTGTCTTCTAAGGTCTTTGGTTCATCAAACTAAATTTTGTCCTGGAAGGACTGAGGTAGTCCACTAATAAATCATTGCATATTTACCTTTTCATCCTTTATGTAGGGCACATACCTTATCAGCTCAAGGAATTTGTTGATATATTCATCTATTGTGAGTTGTCCGAATTTGAGTTCATAGAACTCCTTGGTATTCCCATCAAAGTATTTCTCTGACAAATACTTCTTCTTGAAGTATTTTTAAAATTGTTTCCATGACAAGTCCTTCTCATGGATTCCTTTCACATTCCTAAGGTCCTACCACCAAATGGAGGCCTTTCCATTCAGGTTGAAAATGGCTATTTGAGCCTTTAAGTTTTCAGAGTAGTCATGGAATCTGAACTACTTCTTCAAGCCAAGAAACCAAACTTAGGCTTCTTCCCCTTTCTTAATTTCTCTATTGAAAGTGAGTGGTTTGGATTTCTTGAACTCTTCAGGGTCATGACTCTTGGAATGTTTCCTTTTCTTTCCTCTCCTCTGGGAATGTGAACTAGTTTCACTACTAGAAGATCCCTTGGAGTTGTCAATTTCCTCACCAGAAGATTCTTCCGATGAGTGTCTCTTGGCTCCATGTTGGGCCTTTTTTGAGGTGCTCCTCCTTGTGTGGCCACTTTCAGGACCATGCTTTCTTATCTCATGTGGAATTTTGTTTTTCTCGATACGATGTTTGTTCACATGATTGGTGTTAGGATATTTAGACACTTAAGATTTAGTTAAGATATACTTGGTCTATTGTGTTGTTAGGTAAAAGTGTGTTTTCTAGTGTGTTTCTTTAGTATGCAATTGCAGTTAGGAAATCTGACGATCATGATATGTTCCCGACATAGAGTGATCTGACGGTTCATACTCTCCTCGATCTTAATGACCATTGATCCATGGATTAACACTCGATTGGTCCATGATCTCTATTTAAAGAGCATGGAGAGTCATTTTCCGATGATCGATTGTGAAAAATTCTCTTGTAAAATCTCTCTGTAATCTTTTTCTTTGCATTAATAAATTGTTCCAAGTGGCCGTGTTGGTTGGGGCCGTGGATGTTTCCCTGTAGGGGTTTTACCACGTGAAAACATCGATGTGTTGATATTTGATCTGGTTATGTGAGTGGTTACTAAAGGTGTTTTTCCTCTGTTGGAATACCTGTGTTGTCGAACATGGTATCAGAGCCTGTTGGAAGACCCACTCCTGTTGTAGATCGAGATCGTGAATCCAAGTTGCCTCATCTCCATTTTATGTCATTTCCATACATTTTTGGGTTGAGAGGACTATTCCATTGCATCTAGAGCACTCGTTTCATTCAGGAACACTTTTCATTTCGCTCAAAAAGGTTTTTGTTTTCGCAAGATACGACCATTACAATCAAATCCGAAGGTATAAAGTTTGAATACGCATTTTTAAAAATTTTTGCAGAGAAGTATTTTGGTTTTATTTCGGTTTTGTATTTTTTTATTTCCGGGTTGCTACTCTTTTAGATATGTGTATTCTCTTTTCCCCGCTCCTTGTGCGATCTTGGAAAATCAGATCTAACCCTTGTTGTCATCGTGAAGCGAAATTTTTTTCTTATGTGGAAAGAGTTTTTTTTTAGCACGCTCTCCAAGGTCGTCATCAACAACAACACCAATCCTCCTTCTGAACATTACAATATGTTTTGCTAGACCATTTGGTTAAAATTTGCCTTATTAAGTAAGAGGTCTTGAGTTCAAGTCTCTCTTTTGTTACTTTTTTTTGAAAAAGTTCATGCTAAAATTGTAAAGTGTATTTCACTTCAAGTATAAAAGTCAATCACTATAAGTAGCTTTAATATTTTATTTTAGAGTTATTTATTTTGCATGCAGTTTTTCTTTGTAAAAGTGAGCCCCACTTCTCTTTATAAAAGTGGGTCACTTCATAAAGCAACTTACACTACCACGTGGTCCTTTGGTTACCATTTATGCCTTTTTTTAAAAGGCCATAACTCTCACATCCGAAGTCCCTTTTCAGTGCCGTTTTTTTTTTAAACTGCATAACTTTTCGAGCTCTTTCCATTCAGATCATTAGTTTCAGTTTTTAAATTTGTATTATATGTATATTTAAAATGTTTTCTACAAGTAGTCTCCTACTTACCAGCACCAACTACTTCCAATCGAAATCCCCTATGGAGGATTTATTAAAAAGTAAAGGTTTGTACTGGATTACTTTGGGAAAGGAAACAACACCCATTGATGTTGATAAGAAAACCAAATGGGATAATAGGAATGATGAAGCACGTGGATTAATCGGAATGCCCATTTCTCATGATTTAAGGTTCCACCTTCAATCAATTGATAAACCCAAAGAAGCTTGGGAAAAGATTGACTTTGTGTTTGGTAAACACAATATTATTTGAGCACAACAGTTAGAAAATCAAGTACTAACTTTAAGTCCAAGTGATTTTTCTTGCATTGAAGACTGTCTATCTAAGTTTAAAACACTCAGAACTTTATGTGAAGAATGTAAGATAAAGATAGATGAAGATCGTTGCATCTATATTATTCTTTCTAAGTTAGGTAGTGCATATTTTATGTTTGTATCTACCTTTTATGCCATGCAAGAGGCTCTAGGGGTAGCTTTTCAAAAACCCAATCTTGAGAAATTTTGTGATTCTTTGATTAGAGAGCAAGATAAGCTAGTACAACTTGGAGTGATCAGCACTGCAGGTACCTCCAACAAAACCTTAGTTGTCCATCAAAAAGATAAACCCAAAAATCCCAAGAAGCAACATCCTTGCCACAACAACAAGTAATATAAGGGTCCCAAACCCACTCAGACGGTTTTTTCTCCTAATGGAGACAAAGGAGCAAAATATAAAAATAAGAATACTAACAGACATTGCAACTTTTGTAATAAAGATGGTCATGATGAGTCCAAATGTTTCAAGAATATGGCAGCTTTAGAAGCAACAATGAAGAAGCACAACATCAGTATTGATTCTACTTCTTCTTCTCCTTCTCATGGACATGCACTTTCTGCTTTTGGTTTCTCTTTCAATACAAATTCTACTTCTACTTCTACTTATGATGAGTGGCTTATTGATTCTGCAGCATCCTATCATATGGCTAAGGATAGAGCCATATTTTCTACTCTAAATGAATGTAACACCAAGCAAATATTTGTTGGTGATGATAGATCTCTTAGTGTTGAAGGATCTGGAACAGTTCAAGTAGAAAATGGTCATTTCAATGATGTATTATGTGTTCCAAATCTTTTTTGTAACCTTCTATCCGTATATCAAATCACTCATTCAAGTGAAGGTAAAACCATAGAGTTTTCACCTCAACAAGTTGTAAAAGATCCTAAGCATGTTCTTGCAACTGGAATTGTTGATGATATTACCAGGTTGTACAAATTTGACAACTTTGGGTCATCATCTTTTTCATCAGTTTTTGTTGCTCATAGCGATGACTTGAGCAAACTTTGGCATAAGCAGTTTGGTCATCTAAACTATCCCTCATTCAAGCAACTATGTAATCAACAGATGGTGATCGGTCTTCCTCTTGTTTCATGCAGAGATGGTGTTTGTGTCAGTTGTGTTCTCGAAAAACATCATCGGGATAGTTTTGAAAAGCGTGCCTTTTGGCACACCTCGGGTCCTTTGCAGCTTGTTCACAGTGATTTGTGTGGTCCACTTTCTTCTCCTTCTTTTTCTAGGTGCAAGTATTTCTTAACTTTCATTGATGACTTTTCCATACATACTTG
>JZKD02S2054285.1:226011-248759 GCA_000966675.3 Picea glauca | reverse complement strand
TAGGCTCTAATGCCTCCTTCCTTCTCCTATTGTGTCACTATTGTAAATCCTTCAATCCTATCCCAAGTTGTTCTTAAGGGGGGACGTTAGGATATTTAGACACTTAGGAGTTAGTTAAGATCTACTTGGTCTATTGTGTCATTAGGTAAAAGTATGTTTTCTAGTGTGTTTCTTTAGTATGCATTAGTATGCATTTGTAGTTAGGAAATATGAGGGTCACAATATGTTCCCGACATAGAGTGATCTGACGGTTCATACTCTCCTCGATCTTAATGACCATTGATTCGTGGCTTAACACTCGATTGGTCCATGATATCTATTTAAAGAGCATGGAGGGTCATTTTTCGATGATCGATTGTGAGAAACTCTCTTGTAAAATCTCTCTGTAATATTTTTCTTTGCATTAATAAACTGCTCCAAGCGGCGGCGTTGGCTGGGGCCATGGATGTTTCCCCGTAGGGGTTTTACCTTGTGAAAACATCGGTGTGTTGATCTTTGATCTGGTTATGTCAGTGGTTACTGAAGGTGTTCATCCTCTGTTGGAATACCTATGTTGTTGAACAACTGGCTATTGGTCCATGTTGCAACCGCCTTTGTATATATGATAAGCTTTGTAGTAAGACTATGTTAATTTCAATTTTCTTTTCTTGCTCTTTTATCAGCCTTTCATTGTCATCCTTACAACTTTGTAATTCTGCCATGAGGCTTATCACAGTTTCAGCTAGGTCTAGAGGGGTTTCCACTGCCCTCCTCTCATCAGATTCTTCCTCTTTGTTGTGGGAAATTTCCCCCAATTCATGGTGTGCCATCTTCCTTTATGTTGTATTTTTCCTATGGTTCACTGACTGCCTGAGTGCCGATAAAACATTTTTTTTTAAGTTAATGATCTACTAGTTTATGAATCAACACATAGTTCATATTTTGTTTTTCAAAACATATACAACAACATAAATTTTCATTCCTTCCTTCAGTAGAGGTTTAAATATTCCTATTAGGAATGGGGTAAGATAGGGTGTTACCCTTAAAGGATCTCTAATAATATTTTTAATCTACTCGTTCATGAGCCCAAGCAGGCCAAGTGTTGTTGCATGCTTTGAGACCAATTTGTAACACACATGACCCCTAAGTATCGTTTCCAGGGATCGGGCATCAAAATTTCGCTTACTTTAATCGTCTCCAATCATCTCTCTGAGGTCTCCATCCTCTTATACTCAAGCGTGGATTTCTAATGATTAATACTAGACTCAAAATCGAGCTCTAGATTGCAAGTTATGGCCTCCTAAAGTTCTTCAGACATTCTTAGTAGTGGGCCACGTAGTTCCACCCCATCTGTACCATCCCCCAAGTTCCTACATCCACGGGGGAATTCCATCCACCGTCCAATCCAACGATGGGACTTTATCCTCATTCAACACACAGGCTAGATGGGAGTTCGGCGTTGGGCGCTTCAACACTGAACATCCATTTTTCTTTCTTCATGCATGTCCTTCGGAGTCCTGAATTCTCGAACTCTTGAAGGAGCCCGAAATCTCTCCACGTGGCTCCAACCTTCAGGCCTTTCGGCTTGTCTACGACACTACATCCTAAACCTCCAGAGTCCTGAATTCTTGGACTCCTGAAGGGTCCACCCTCGCACGTGCTGACATATTAAATGTGGAGGTAAGGACGGGTGGGTACCAACCACTCCACCCACTAGATGGACCAAGAAAGTATGTGTCGGGGGAGATACACAACAAGGAAAAGATGACACGTGGCCGCTACACTAGGTGACACGTGTCATGTGTTTAAGGGTACATAGGGTCTACGAAATGTATGAATGCAGGTGACACGTGGCACATCAATTGTGGGTCCACATCACCTTGAGTAACATCAATGTGCCAGGTCACTCCGGGTTGAAATCCTTCAACCACCCTTAGATCTTATGGTCAATATGTGTCCACATAGACCCTTTGATCTACAGCCTCTATTACTTCGTAACTTCAGCATTCGAAGGATTCATTGTGTGACTTCTTCCTAGCTCCCAAAGTGGTCAACGTATAGCTGACCCTGGTCTAGATATACATCATGAGAGATTGCGAAGGGTCACTAGATATACGGTTATCGTTACTTCGCAGCTCCGACATTCAGGGTTTCAACATTATTGTTAGCAATAAAAATGCACTGGTATTTTGAGAGCATTTTTATCTCTCTCTCTCTCTCTCTGTTTCACTCATTTTCCTTTTAAGCCTTTGGCCAGTGTCTTAAACTTCTATTTTCCTTATCATCTCTCATTGATCATAATTGCTCCAAACCTTTGTGACTCTGTCCTTGACTTTCATATCACAACACACATTGTTAGTATTACCTAAATCTTAATTCTATGCTTCCTTAGATTTACTATTGTTATCATTCTAAGGAATGGTGTGTGTTAAAGCGCCTAAGTCTAATACATGGACCTAAGTCCATAAGTTAAGCTAAATAAGGCCTTTCAGGCTTTGAAGACTTGACCAAACTTTTGGGGGAACCACAGACCCAAACCATAAGCCAAACCACTTGTCAAATTACTGTCACATATGCCACAAATCGACCTAAGACCATATGCTTGATTCACAATCTACGAGTCGACAACACCAAGTCATAGCCCAATCCAAAAGTTATGCCAAATTGACACCCAAATCGATTTTACATGTTAAATCCTAGCGCAATTGCCCAAACCCGAGACCATTCCAATGAACAAGTGTCGAATATGATTCAACACGTCATAGAAAGTACTTTCCAACACATATTACATCCATTTAACATAGCTGTCATTTATGCTCAAATTACAGATAGAGAATGCGTGGGCAGGTGTTTTGTAAGTATAGCTATATTTTGGAGTAATCGACAGGTCAAGACATGTGTTGATATATAAAAGCTATGCAAGCGCTGAACAGAGATGAATGGTATCTAGGTTTCAGAATTTGTTATTTGTTGTTGTCAAACAGGTGTGTGCAGGTGACTTGTGGTCGCAGTATACAAACTTGGAGTGGTTAGGGTTTATTTGTATCCCACTTTCAAATATATCCTGCAGAGGAAGATTCAATGGCATATTCATGTTAAAAGATTGTAATCTTCAATCATCCTTCTACTGCAAGCAAATAATCCATATGATTATATTAAAAATGGTAATCCAACTCACGATTCATTGGGAGATCTATTAGAAGGTGCAAATCAAGTATTTTGTTTCACAAATGGGATGGTTGCTTTATTGTTGTCATACATTTTGTAGAAGTAGGTTTGATCCATTAATTATGGCAGCATCCTCTGATGCATCAAAATGTAAGTATAAGTTTGTTGGGACAAATGTTGCACTCACCATGGTAAACTCTTCTTTGTGTAACTATCAAATTAGGTCAAGAGCTTTGCAGGTATTTCTGAAATTGATCAGGAACATGTTAAGCAAGGCATCGATAATACAAAGAGCTGCAAAGAATGAAGGATATCCATATATTATGCCATTCTAGGTTTTGAAGATTGCAAAGAATTCTTCATCATCAATGGAAGAAAATGTATCAGTTTTGTAAAACATATTTTTTCAGATATGGCAGGGTTGTATATTAACACATTTCATTTCACTTACTTATTTTTGGCAACTTTAACACACATCCAGATTTACAGGTGTTGGCCCAGGTTGCTATAAATTTGCAGGGAGAGCAATCAAATGAACACTGATTTTTGATGGAACAACAATTTTGAATATGAAAGGTTTCATTTTTTATCAAAACAGAGCTTTCACCATCACAGAAGGCGAAATTATAACCAATTAGTTGTTGAAAAGTAGAGCTTTCATTAGCTAATTAGCAAATCCTAAGGCGAAATAGCTGGTGAAACTGCAGAATGAGAATTTTGAAGAGTTGAGCTCGAACAGAGCGATTTTTGGAGTGATTTAAAGGATACGAGAGTATTAAAAGATTAATCACCAAATTAGGAAATATTCAGTTTCAAAGATTCGTGGAGATTTTGAAGGTGAATGCTTAATTGGTCAATTAAAGCTCTGTTCACATTTGTTGAAAGATTTCCAGCCACTGAAGACATGTGCCTTTTCCTCCATGACACAACAAAGACATAGAAACGATGAAGACCAGATGTCAAATACCAACTATGAAGACAGTTTGATTCTTAGGAACTAGTTCTTTAGTTATCCTATTGTATTCAGTTAGATTTCGACTTTCTATATTTAGAAATCCAGACCCAATTTTCCAGGATCTGAGACTTGTTGTAAAGTCTATAAACACCTATCTTTTTGATAGACCCAGGGTTTGATTCTGGATAGAGGAATACATTATGTTGTAAACAGACTTTTTTATGATAATACAAATCATTGTTTTCTCTATCTTTTGATGTCAAATTCTCTTTTTCCTTTTGTACTTTCTATCAAGTTGTTTTAGCTACATAATGATGGTTATCTCATTGGTTAGCTCATAATTTGATATTGAGTTGATTATCATTGTTTATTAAACCCTACATTTTGTATTTGGTTTATGAACATTGTTTTCTCACCCATTTAAAGCTATCATTTGATCATCAATCCTTGAGAGCACTGGTTTATTTGATTGTCATGTTATTGTCTGAGTGCCATACTGTAATTGAGTTATCCCATTGATCCACATATACATAAACACAAAAATAAGTTTACCTTAAGTTACCAAGCATCTTTGACCCACAACCACAAATAGTTTCTTGGAGTGATAACAAATTGGCGTCGTTGCCGGGGAGAGGAGATTGAAGCTCAGCTTCCTTGGGAGACGACAAGATCTAGCTTTGATTATAGACAAAGTCGGGACATATTTTCAGTTGTAACCATCTATCTGACAACTCCATAAAGAACGGATTCAGTGGTGACTCCACAACATTCAGATGTCAAAAGCGTTTTTTGCTCTTTTGGCTCGAAGGTTTGCACCTCTCAATTTTTCTTCAGTTCCTGGTTTCCCACATCCAGTACCTGATATGTCAGAATGGGGAGATTTTCTACCTATCTTTAAGGAGAACAAAGAAGACAATCCTGCAAAACACCTCCTCAAGTTTCATGAGTGCATGGATCTATTAGATCTGCAGTATGAAGATGTTTGTATGAAGATGTTCATGTATTCATTGTATGGTGATGCTCAGTGGTATTTTTCTTTACCCCCTTCTAGCATTTCATCATTGAAGGATTTTCACAGAGCATTCACTGAGCACTGCAAAAGGTATTTTTCATATGAGTTTGCATTTGATAATTGTTGTGATGAATATGAATTACATTGTAAGCTTGAAGATGTAAATATAGAAATATCTCTCCCTCATAATATACAACAGCCCTTTAATGATCTTCAAGATGTTGTGTTTTCCCATCAACATGAACTACAAATGGATAATAAAGGAATTGAACTCTCTCTTACTATTTTTAAGTCTGTTTGTTATGAATTTGAAAAGATGTTTTCTTTAGCTACATAGAGAGATGATCATAAATGTATACATGTTATGGTTAATGATAGCTTTGAATAATATGTTACAATAGGGGACATCTATCATTGTAACCAAGATATTGGTGATCTTCAGGAGGATAACCATAGCATTGATGCTTTTGACATTGTATCAAATGCATCTACTGACTTAGGTTGTTATTAAGATGAGATTGTCCCCTTTGAAAACCCCAAAGATGATTGTTATATTGACACATTAGCAGGTGACAGTTTCATATATGCAGCAGTTTCTAAGGGAAGCCCTCAGTTTTCTGATTTGCAGATCAAGGCAGATCTCAGTAGATATGAGGAGGAAGGAGATAAGCTGAAAGGTTCATATCAACAGTCCTTCTTATATGACTCTCTGACAGAGGATGAGAAGTCTGTATTTAGCATTGAGACCAGTGATGGTAAAAGAGAGCAAAAAAAATTAGATCAACAGTTTATGATGCATGTTTCTTTGTCAGATGTTGAGCACCCAGCTTGGTATGAATTTTCAAATCCGATTGCCACTCATATGGAGATGTTTTGCAGTGAGAAAATTCCAGTTGTTGCCATCTTTGAGGTCATATTTTTTTATTGTATGTTTGATTTTAAAGATTATGTTTCAGATCCTATAGTTTGGTTGTCTGTAACTTTGCATAAAGTTGGAAGTTAATTACTTTCTTGGCTGCATTGGAGATTTAGTTTTACTTGATCAGTTTTCTTTAACTGATTAGTGTAGGAGTACGATGAAGAATAAGCTCTTCATATGAGCAGTGGTTTCTTTCAGTTATTTCAGTTTTCTTCAATAAACAGGCAGGCTACAACAGGTTACAGGTTTGCAGGGGATCAGTTGCACAGGCCAAATGACTCCATAGCCCAACGGTAAAGGCAAATAGAACTACTAGGTTCTTGGAAACCTCACAGGGAGGTCTCCATCCCAGCTAGAGCCAGTTGTTAGCGATCAAAATGCACTGGTATTTTGAGAGCATTTTTATCTCTCTCTCTCTCTCTGTTTCACTCATTTTCCTTTTAAGCCTTTGGCCAGTGTCTTAAACTTCTAGTTTCCTTATCATCTCTCATTGATCATAATTGCTCCAAACCTTTGTGACTCTGTCCTTGACTTGCATATCACAACACACATTGTTAGTATTACCTAAATCTTAATTATATGCTTCCTTAGATTTACTATTGTTATTATTCTAAGGAATGGTGTGTGTTAAAGTGCCTAAGTCTAATACATGGACCTAAGTCCATAATTTAAGCTAAATAAGACCTTTCAGGCTTTGAAGACTTGACCAAACTTTTGGGGGAACCACGGACCCAAACCATAAGCCAAACCACTTGTCAAATTGCAGTCACATATGCCACAAATCAACCTAAGACCATATGCTTGATTCACAAGCTATGAGTCGAAAACACCAAGTCATGGCCCAATCCACAAGTTATGCCAAATCGACACCCAAATCGATTTTACATATTAAAGCCCGGCGCAATTGCACAAACCCAAGACCATTCCAATGAACATGTGTCGAATATGATTCAACACGTCAGAGAAAGTGCTTCCAGCACCGATTACATCCATTTAACATAGCTGCCATTTATGCTCGAATTACAGACAGAGAATGCGTGGGCAGGTGTTTTGTAAGTATAGCTACGTTTTGGAGTAATCGACAAGTCAAGACACATGTTGATATATAAAAGCTATGCAAGCGCTGAACAGAGATGAATGGTATTCAGGTTTCAGAATTTTTTATCTATTGTTGTCAAACATGTGTGCGCAGGTGTCCTATGGTCGCAATATACAAACTGGCAGTGGTTAGGGTTTATTCGTATCCCACTTTCAAATATATCCTGCAGAGGAAGATTCGATGGCATCTTCGTGTTAAAAGATTGTAATCTTCAATCAGCCTTCTACTGCAAGAGAATAATCCATATGATTATATTTAAAATGGTAATCCAACTCACGATTCATTGGGAGATCTGTTAGAAGGTGCAGATCAAGTATTTTGTTTCACAAATGGGATGGTTGCTTTGCTTGTTGTCATACATTTTGTAGAAGCAGGTTTGATCCATTAATTATGGCAGCATCCTCTGATGCATCAAAATGTAAGAATAAGTTTGTTGGGACAAATGTTGCACTCACCATGGTAAACTCTCCTCTATGTAACTATCAAATTAGGACAAGAGATTTGCAGGTATTTCTGAAATTGATCAGGAACATGTTAAGCAGGGCATCGATAATACAAAGAGCTACAAAGAATGAAGGATATCCAGATATTATGCCATTCCAGGTTTTGAAGATTGCAGAGAATTCTTCATCGTCAATGGAATAAAATGTATCAGTTTTGCAAAACATCTGTTTTCGGGTATGGCAGGGTTGTATATTAACACATTTCATTTCACTTGCTTATTTTTGGCAAGTTTAACACACATCCAGATTTACAAGTGTTGTCCCAAGTTGCTATAAATTTGCAGGGAGAGCAATCAAATGAACACTGATTTTTGATGGAACAACAATTTTGAATATGAAAGGTTTCCTTTTTGATCAAAACAGAGCTTTCACTAGCACAAAAGGCGAAATTATAACCAATTAGTTGTTGAAAAGTAGAGCTTTCATCAGCTAATTAGCAAATCCTAAGGCGAAATAGCTGGTGAAACTGCAGAATGAGAATTTTGAAGAGTTTAGCTCGAACAGAGCGATTTTTGGAGTGATTTAAAGGATAAGAGAGAATCAAAAGATTAATCACCAAATCAGGAAATATTCAGTTTCAAAGATTCATGGAGATTTTGAAGGTGAATGCTTAATTGGTCAATTAAAGCTCTATTCACATTTGTTGAAAGATTTCCAACCACTGAAGACATGTGTCTTTTCCTCCATGACACATCAGAGACATTGAAACAATGAAGACCATATGTCAATGACCAACTATGAAGACAGTTCGATTCCTAGGAACTAGTTCTTTAGTTATTCTATTGTATTCAATTAGTTTTCGGCTTTCTATATTTAGAAATCCAGATCCAGTTTTCCAGGATCTGAGACTTGTTGTAAAGGCTATAAACGCCTATCTTTTTGACAAACCCATGGTTCAATTCTGGATATAGGAATACATTATGTTGTAAACAAACTTTTCCATGATAATACAAATCACAGTTTTCTCTCTCTTTTGATGTCAGATTCTCTTTTTCCTTATGTACTTTATATCAAGTTGTTTTATCTACATAATGATGGTTATCTCATTAGTTAGCTCATAATTTGATATTGAGTTGCTTATCATTGTTTATTAAACCCTACATTTTGTATTCGGTTTGTGAACATTGTTTTCTCACCCATTTAAAGCTATCATCTGATCATCAATCCTTGAGAGCACTGGTTTATTTGATTGTCATGTTACTGTCTGAGTGCCATATTGTAATTGAGTTATCCCATTGATCCACATATACATAAACACAAAAATAAGTTTACCTTAAGTTACCAAGCATCTTTGACCCACAACCACAAAGAGTTTCTTGGAGTGATAACAATTATGACAGCTCCAATTTCCCGAAGTAGGACTTCACCGAAGTACCATATGTGATTCCCTCCACTGGTTGATCGGACAGTTAAGAGGGGTCTTCACCGGACTCCCCAAATCCATGGTTCATATCAATTCGCAACTCCGACATTTGGGAATTTTGGGGTTATAACACCTCTATTATCCCTAAGTGTCCAACACCGGACTTACCTCGGTGTAGATCCAACGGTCGAGGGAACTTATCTGCAGCTCGCGTTACTTCACAATTGGTAAATGTGTCAGGGTTTAACTATGGGATAGGTCTATCTACCATGGTTAGGGAAACCACTAGACGTTGGTCACCCTCGTTGGTAACCATAACAATCATTTCCTTCGATCGGTTGCAAATGGTAAGGTCGTAACACCCCAGAATTCAGAACTCCTGGAGTTCTGAAGCCAAAAAGGCTTAGCTCCTTTTGGGCCTAGCGCAGGGTCCCCAAACCTTGGTCATATGGGTGAAGGGTATAAAGGAGGCGCCCTCCTTCTAGAGATTTTGAACTTAGTATTCCCACAAAGTTAAACTCGAGAGGTCAGCATGGCATAAGCATTTCAGTTAACCCTACCTCGACTTTCTTCCAGACTCACGTCCCATAACCCTCTAGATGCTAAGTTGAGGCAAACATAAGACCATTCAAAGTATGAAATTCATAGAAATACAATGAGCATTTCTACCTTAATCATTCAATACATAACTTAGTCATAGACATGTATATTCAATTGTCATTTCCATTTCAATACACGGAGTATGAAAATACTTATTAGAAACTAGAGATCGTGAAGCGACTGCTAAAAGGGGTGCATGTTTCCACCCAAATGTAGGCACAACCACTCCTGAACAGATTTACCAATGGCCATCCCTGAGCTATACCATGATGCTCTAAGAGAGACTATTTGTTCTTGCTCTGCAATAGTCAAGGACAGAGGTTACTCTCCTCCTCCCACGGGATCTTGGCAACCGGTTTTCTCTATACCAAGCAATGGGGTCTGCACGAGTACTTCCACAGTCACTCCTCAGCCTCGTTTATCATCTTTAACTGAAAATGCTACCAACAAATTTATGCACCCAGAATGAGCTTGATTCTTAGTTCTCCTTGGAACCAGAGAGCTGCAAATGCTCTTCTCTCTTCTAGAGATTGTTCTTTCCACTCTGCTTCCTCGCAGATCTGCCTTTGCTGACAAAATTACTTCCTTTCTTACCTTCTTCAACACGATTACATGGGTTTGAATCCCCATCTCGTTGTCAGGTATAGAAGCCTTGTAGATGGGTAATCTACCCCATATCCTCATTAACTCTTGAGGAGGAGTTTTCCAACTACCATCTTGACTGGTAATTCATTTCTGGGTCAGAAGATTGTTTTGGGCCTGAGCAATTAATTCCAGTAAGGTACTGGTTCGGTGGCGGTGATCTCAAAAAATTTTGGTTCCCCTAACCATCTCTCTCATAACATCATGATCTATCTTGGCAAGCCCCCCTTTAATCATATTGCAACACTCTCCATTTTAATTAATAACATAGATACATATATTACCTTTTATAACAAAAGGTTCATGGAATCTAACATTCACACATATTTAGTCTGCCGCATTGTTTTTGGCAAGCTCTAGTTATATTTACAAGCTGGGGGAAACAAGGGTATTACAATAGGTTAGGTTTCTAAGTGGAATATGGCTTTGATGACACATCTCAGAAATGGTTTAAGGTTGCCAAGTCTTTGAGTACATGCGGAAAGACCTCGAGACATGATAAAATCCAAATATACAAGCTATATGTTAAGTGGACAAGCAAGTTAATCTTTTTGTTCCTATTTGCAACAATCAACAAAGATATATATCAGAAAGAATAAACTAATAAAGCTACTAGATAATATGTTAAAAGTCATGTAACTGATGCAAGATATAAGCTAGTAAACACTAGTAAAACTCAAGTATAAAAGCATTGGAATTTAGCAACAATTTAAGGCTATTACAGATAAGTGTTGCTGAGATATAATTTCAGCCTTATGGATTTAGAAAACAAGTTGTTCAACAGAAAAATCAACCACCAAAAATCACAAAGAATCCACCCAAAAGATGCATTCAGACTAGTAGATTATAGGGGCAAATTATTAGCAACTTTTGACGGTTGAAAAGTAAGTTATAAGTAAGTAAAAAAATGTTTTGTTGCAGCCTTAATGGATGTAGATTTTAATGAGTTATAGCTCTAAGAAAACCAATCCAATAGAGACGCATTAGTGGCCTTGACAATCTCTTAACATGCATAAATGTTTCCAACTTGAACAAAATCAATATCTCACTAAATCATGTTTACCAAGGAAAACAATTTATTTCTCCAATGAAAAATTCAGATTAGTTCCTTTAAAAATGGGTCAATGGAGTCTTTAAAACACAATTTAGATCAACAGGATCCCTAGAGGTGTAAACCCTCTTAAGTCCTAGGGCATGTAGACCAAACTCAAGGTATATAAAGGAGGGTGTGCACCCTTATACTCCTCCAAGACACCTTGCAATAAAAGACTTGTAAACTAGAAAATGAAGAGAAATTGATGGAGGGTGTATGCACATATACTCATCCTAGGGTTTTAACCAACAATATCATGAAATGAGCAAGAATAATTCATATTTTCCTTACCAAAACCAAGAAAGTTGCAAGATCAAACCCTAGTTTCACAAAGACAAACCATACATAACCAAGAACAAGAGTCTCCAGGAGGTGCGTGTAGATTTTCTGAGATACTATGATGCTGCCCAACAGGTTTGTCTTTGACCTCTTGTTGGGCTCTAAGTTTTATCTTCAAGACTGTGCTTTGTTGTTGTTTTAGGACAACAAATAGTCAAGTACTTTATGCTCACAGTTTCGATGGTTAAGTGTCCTTTTGAGGTGCCCTTGCAAGTGTTTTATTATCCCAATGTTAGCACATGCAATATACTCAAAACAAATAACACTACCTCTAGCTATCTACAACTCTAAATGTTGATTTACAATTCTAAGCATGCATGAAATGAACACAAGTATTTTTGGTCAACATGACCCTGGATAAAATTCCCCTGTGGAAAACCAGTTTGGAATGGAAGTATATATAAGTGGTGTTTAAAGCATGAGATACACCAACAAATACAATATGATGGAACCTGTATATAAATCAAGCTCCTCTCGATCCTTGCCAAAGGATCCAAGGAGATATGTGCCCAAGCTTATTGCACCCTCTCCCTTTGTTGCTCTATCCACTGAAGTGAAGTGGCCTTTCTCCCTGAAGCTCTGATGGAGAAACCCTTGCACCACAATGTGCTCTTGTGTGCTGCCTCTCCACTGAAACAATCCTCAAAGAAATCTAACCACTGCAAGACCTCCCTACTACAAGTGTGCCCTCCTCCAAGCAAGAACAACAACCACAAATAATTTGGTCCCTAAGCCTTCGTGAGCCCTCCATGAAAGGAGGCACCCAAGCTCTCCTCTCCCAATGCTTTCATTCCCATTTCCTTGTCCTTGTCCAAGCTCCTTTGGTGAACATACAAGTGAGAATGAGCCTCTCCTTTCCCTATGCACCCCTCTTAAGGAAACATAAAATATGGGTGGATGAGATCATCTCATCCCATCTCTAATCAAGGGTTGAGATATCTCCAAAAGAATCTCAACTCAAAACCCACTTTACTCAAGTTTCCATAGTTTCTCTTTATGTCCCTCAATTCACCCACAAAGTGAATTAATAGTCATTTTAGGCTAAAATGACCAAATTTCACTTTTGACTTAAATCTCCTAAGTCAAAGTGAAATTAGACATAAAGTACATGGTACATAGTACAAAGTATTTCCCACTTGTGTTTAGAGGCTCACAAACACAAGGGGACCACTTTCTAAGGTACCCAAATCTCAACAGTGTGCACCACCTTAGCTCATCCATTCATCAAGAGATATACCAAAAATTAAGAGAGAGAGATACCAAAAATGCTCAAGTATAAAGAAAATTTCAGCCAATGTAGTCTTCTCACAATGGGAGAGCTATGATCAAATGAGATAGAAATGATCTCTATTTATACAAAAACCTCTAATAAGATTTTGTACACAAAACCTAGGGTAACCACAAAGTAAGCGGACAACAACACTTACTTTTCCCCATTACAATATAAAATTTAAATTTAAATTTAAAAATTGCACAATAGAAACCCTAAGGTGATGTCATCCCTTCAAGCCCATTCCTTGCCTTTTATTCTTTTAAGATGTTTCCAGGTTGAATCCAAGGTGGGTCTTCTACCTAAGTATGAAAAAAAGTTCCCACCTTGACTCTACCCTGGTCACATCATGCTTCCCCAATTTGAAAACCTGTGTGGGGCTTCTACCTAAGCATTAAAAACAATGCCCATGCATGCTCCCCCTTAGTTGGAATTTGTACTAGTTATTTTTCATAGGTCCCATTAGTTTCTTACGAGATACATTTCATTGTCCTCAGGATCCCTGGGTGAGAATCTAGAAGGTTTTTGATTGGATTTTATCTTTTTCCAGCTACAATCCTTTGGTCCTTCAACCCCTTATTCCCATGAAATGAGGGACATCCGCTTCTTAGGTCAATACACCCGAAAATCCTAAAAGGTAAGGAGATGAGGGGATGAAGTGTGGAAAGTGACAAGTATGGTTGGGAATGGCATGATGAATCGTCAAGAGGACCTCCCAGTAGCAAACCTATCCCTAAGGGTGACCCACTTACTAGGGCGCAATGTCAACCACTAAAGTGAAACATGGCAAAGAGCATAATGTCCAAGCAAACATTACATAATCAAAAGCACTAATAGATGCAACAAACTCAAATGTCTCAAATATTTAAATGAAACTCACCATAATACGTGGCTTGTACCTCATGGAGAAAGACCCAATGTCTTCCATAAGACAATTGATGTGGTGGATACCATCATGATGAACCCGGAACTGTGGTGGTGAGGTGGGTCTCTATCTATGCAAGTGGACATTGTTGATCAAACTATCTCTCGATACTCCATGTTTGCAACCTGAGGGACTCGAGACATATTCTCTTTAGTTATCCCTGGGATTTGGGGATAACCGTGTCTACACATATCTTATTGAGTTTGTGCTCAGTTGAGGAGATTGGTGTCTCCAATAGGTTGGTGTCTACATCTTGTTGATTTGGTGCTCAACTAAGGAGATTGGTGTCTCCAGTAGGTTGGTGCCTACAATATTTATAATAGTAGGTTGACTTCTTTTTTTAAGTGAGTTTAAGAACCTGTATTACTAAAGGGGGGTTATGATAAAAAAAATGGGGAACTCCCTGGTTTTCCAAAAATGAAACTAGGACAGGGGTTCCCAAGTAGTGTTTTCTGACATATGCATGGGGGAGGACTGGGCTACCACCCTAGGAAACCAACCCAGTCCTACCATATCCAGTTTTTGACCGTAAGAGCACAATAGACATGAAAAAGATAAACAAAATAACAGTAACAGAAGCTGATATTGACTTAGGACTAACCCGACTGACTTGATAATAGACTAACCAGACACTAGTCCAGAATGATGACATGTTTCTTTCCTTTGTTCGTCAGTCCCTTGTTCTCCTCCTTTTGGGGGACTGTGCAATTCTTTCTGATATGTGTTGGTGTGATGTTCATATGATGGACATAGCACAGGTAAAGGTGGAATTGGGTTGCCAACCGTTCCAACTTGATTTTCTGGTCTGTCTCGACCTCAGTTAGCAGTCTGGTAATGGTCTCCAGACTATTGAGGCGGCTCAGGATTTCGTTCAACAGTTTCGTGTGTTCCTTGTTGTTCTCTCTTCTTGCGTCCACCCTCTTCGAGCTCACCTTACCAATTAGCATCTTTGTTTTCCATGCCATCTCCATCGTTTTATGGTATAGGGTTTCCCTAGGCTGCGTAGCTCGTGGGTTAGTTACCAAGTTTGCTTCTTGATCTTGAGCCTCCCATGTTTTTCCCTTGTTTTTTTCGTTGATTGCCTTCTCCAGCCGGGTAATGGTTTCCTTTCCTCTTGGTGCAACCAGAGTATGAAAGGTGCCCTCCATGTCTTTTGCCGCTTGCTCCATCCTTGAAACTCGTTGAGGGTTTTTCATAGTCCCCTTCCCCTGGGGGTTTCTTTTGTTGTTCATTCGCTTCATGCACACCATCCTGTATGGCCTATGGTTGCTCCTTTGTTGCGCTCTCACCCTAATCCTATCTACCTGGTGGTGCCTCCTTACCCTACCCTTGTGTCTTTTGGTAGCCTCTGCAATTGCACTCTTATGTTTGCCTCTCTTCCTGTTGTTTGGTCTCTTATTGAACTTTCCCTGCTGCGGGCTCATCCTTCTAATCCTAGTCTGCCCGTAGAGGTGAAACTTCTCATCCTTTTTCCCGGTCATGGTCCGTATGGTCATGATGGCTCGACCGTTATTCTTGTACTAACCCTTTCCCCTACTCACTTGATATCCTACTTATCCCCTCCCCGTACTTGGTCCTTGGTGTGGTGGATCGATACTAGTCTATGTCAATCCTTCTTGCCTTACGCCATTTTTCGTCTGTTGATTGTTATCGATGCTTACCCATGGGTTTTCCCTGCAAGTCTTACTGTTAACATGATCTTGTTGTCGTACCTTCGCCTGTTGTGTAATTTGACGTGGCATTGTGATTGGTAATTGAGTGTTGGGTAGTCATATCCTGCCTGGGTACTTCTGGCCTGTCGCTTCCCACCTCAATGTGGCCTTCCTTGCTTAAGTTGTTGTCCCGATATTTTGTTGCTAGTTGGGTGTAGTCTGTTTTGAATTTTCCTTGCGGGATGTTGGTCCAGGTAGTATCTAGTTGTAATCCTTCCTTGCTAACTCCCTCATTGGCAATTATGTCTGTCATGCCATTTGTTGACCTGCGTACCCAACGCAACTCCACAGTGTTAATTGTTTGCAGATATTCCTGGATTTTTTGTAAGGGGTGTGCCAAGTGCCAGTGTTTTTGAACCTTGCCCACTCTGGTGCCATTTTGGAGTCTCTTCATCGTGTTGATGACCAAAGTGGAGTCACCTTCCACTATAGTGTTGGTCATCCTTTCTCATCTTAGAATCTCGAGATCGAGCTCCAGGGATCCAAATTTCGTTGTGTTGTTGGTTGAGTTTCCTAGGCTCCCAACATACAACCTGATTATGTTACCCCCACTATCTTTGATCACCCCTCCCATTCTCGTCATTCCTGGGTTTCCCTTTTCCGCCTCGTCAAAATTTAACTTGAGGAACCTTGTCGGTGGAGGTGTCCAGTTGCGCTCTCCTAATTGGAGTTGTGGTGGCCGCCCTGCCTATGTGTTGTTGCACCCGTCTCTTAGGTGAAAAATTTCCAGGATTTGGGAGTCTTGGCCTGTGATTTGCACTTTTCCAGTCTTGCAGTTGTGGCTATGCACCTTTTCTCGTATTTGTAAGATTATTGCTTCCTTGAGTTTCCCTTCCGGGAGGCTTTCATTCCTGAAGATGTGTCGGTTTCTTTCTTTCCATATTTCCCATATGCTCAATCCTCGCATGAGGTTCCAACAGAGGTTAGCCATTTCATTTTTTTTGTAACTATCATTCCATTTGTTGATGGTTGCGTTGATGTTACCATGCATCCTATTGGACTGGCGGAAGATGCCTGTCACCCAATCCCACATCTCTATTGTATATTAACATTCATCGAGGAGGTGATTCGTTGTTTCTTCTTTAGCTTGGCAAAGGTGGCATCATGATGGACCTATGAACCCTCTTTTCCTTAGGTTTTCCCAAGTTAGAATTCAGTTGTGGAGTACTAGCCATTTCAACATTTTTATTTTTGGCCACTAGGGCCTGCCCCAAATCTTCCCCCACTGTTGCATCAGGTCTTCTTGGTCTTGGTTTGCCATGTAATTCCTGACTTCTTTTAAGTTGAATTCCCCTCCATTTTCCTGCCCCATCATAGTTGGTCCTCTTCTTCTAAGACCAAAATTTTCCCTTTCCCCAATTCCTCCCCCACCTCTTTTGTTATTGTTGTGATCCGATCTCTGTTTTGTGGGTTGAGTTTGTCCCAGATCCTCCAACTGGCGTGGTCATTTTCATGTTTCCAGTAGTGGTGGATTCTTATTTTTCCTTGCGCGATCATCTCCTGTTGGAGTTCCTCCCTGTCTGAATTCTCCATTCTGGGTTTCTGTTGCCACGTGTCCTCCCAGAATCTTGTTGTTTTACCATTCCTTACTTCTCAGAAACTGTGTGTCTGGATCCAGGTTTTGTTGCGCAAGCTAGATTCTAGACGGTTGATCCTTCTCTTGTCCCCATAAAACAAATTTGATCATGTTCATTGATGTACAGGGCATAATTGGCCTTCCAAAGGGTTGCCCATGGTGTTGATGTTTCTTTGACCCATCTCCACCAGAGTTTCACCCCATAGGCTTCGTTGGTTACTTGTGGGTCTTGCAACCCCAAGCCTCCTTTAGATTTTGGTTTGCAAACCTTCTCCCAGGCCACAAGGGCCCATTTTTTCTTACTTTCCACTCCATGCCATAGGAAGTCCCTTTGGATGGCTCTTATTTTTTGGATTATTCCTTTGGGAGCGGGAAACACTGACATCATATAGGTAGGAATTACTTGCAGAACCACTTTGGTCAGGACAAGTCTCCCCGCAAGGTTGAGGGATATGTAGGTCCAATTTCTGACCCTCTCCTGTAGATTGTTGATCACTCCTTCCCATGTTGCCATTTTTCTTGCTCTATCTGTCAGAGGAATTCCCAAATATTTCGTTGGGAGATTTTTGCATTCAAACCCCAAAATATTTGCCAGGTTCCTTTGAATTGTTGGGTTAGTATTGAAGAAATATATCATGGATTTGGAGTGATTGATATCTGCTCCCGAGGCTTCCCCAAACTCTTCTAAGATTCTTTTGTAGGCTTTCGCTTACTTGACCGTGGGTGTGCCATGGAGTAAGGTGTCGTCAACGAACTGTTGGTGCATGGAGGTCGGGTGGTTTTAAAAAGGTTTAATGCGTGTTATTTCCCCCGCTGCAGTTGTGCTTTTTATGCTTCTACTAAGTCCTTCCATCATCAGGATGAACAAGAAAGGTGATAGCAAGTCTCCTTATCTGATGCCTCTTGAAGGCCAGAAGGGTTTGGCTAGGGATCCATTGATTAGTAGCGAATAACTATTCGTTGACACTAGGCTGACAATCCAGTTGATCCAGCGTTGCATAAAGCCAAAAGCTTCCAGAGTCTTGACCATATAGTGCCAGTTAATTTTGTCATAAGATTTTCCTAGATCTAGTTGGATTATCATCCCCCCTCTCCTTTGGGTTTTCAACATGTGTATCGGTTCATGGGCATGGATGATGTTATCCAGAATTTGTCTCCCTTCTACAAAACTCGCATGTTCCTGGGAAATCAATGAGGGTAGGAGAGGTTTCAGTCTATGGCTATGACCTTGGAGATTATCTTGTACACCACATTGCATAATGCTATGGGTCAGTGGCGGTTTGGGGTCCTGGCTTCATTTTCTTTGGGGATAAGAGTAATCATTGTGGCATTTAGCGCTTTTAGAATGGAAGTCGAGCATCTGGAGTCTTCCACCACCCCATAGACGTCATGTTTGACCACTTCCCAGAAGGCTTTGAATAATTCTATTGTGAAACCATCTGGACCTAGGGCCTTTCAATTGGGCATCTCCTGGACTATTTGGTCAATTTCCTCCTTGGCGATGGGTTTGTTTAGGTTGATATTTTGTTCCTCGGTAACTATCCTAGGGATGTCTTGAGTGATCCTTTGAATGGCCTTTGTTCGGTCTTGGTTGGGTTCCCGGGCTATCCCATGGAAATGGTTTACTAGGATATTTTCTATCTCCTTGTGGGATTCTCTCTCAATCCCATCCTGGTCCTGAATTTTTAGGATTTTTTTGTGGGTTCTTCTAGCAATGGTGGTTCGATGGAAAAACCTTGCATTTTGTTTTCCTTCCTTTATCCATCTGATTATGGACTTTTGGCGCCATGAGGTATCTTCCTCCTGACATCTTGCTTCCCATTCCTGGGTCATTTGGATCTCTTCCTTTTTTCGATCCTCTGTATAGCCCATGTCTATGCAGATTTCATGGAGGTTCCTCATTCTATCTTCAATAAACAAAAATTCTTGGTTTATGTTTCCAAAGATTTCCTTGTTCCACTCCTTGAGTTTATGTTTGATGTACCTGAGTTTCTTATAAAGTTTGAACATCCTTGTCCCTTGTTCGGGTTGTGGCTCCCTCCACCATTAGCTAATGTTCTCCTTGAAGGTGGGATGTTCAATCCAAAATTTCTCGAATCTGAAAGGTCTATTTTTCGGAGTGGTTTGGAAATTTGCTTCCAGTTGGACTGGCCAGTGATCTGAACCCCCCCAGGGAAGGATGCTGCACTCTAAAGTTAAACCTTGTAGGATGATGGACTCTAACACCAGGAATATGTATAGCCTCGTTGCTACCTGATTTTGATTTATCCACTTGTTGTTCCAAGTGAATTGGCCATTATTGGTTTTGATGTCTACCATATCCACTGTATCAATGAAAGATGAAAATTCCTCCGCATCTTTATCCAGTCTTCTACTGCCTCCTTTTTTCTCTGCAAGTGTCATGATGATGTTGAAGTCCCTGGCCAAGATCCAGTGGAGGTTGTTGGAACAAGCTTTTAGGTTTTCTAGGTCTAGGAGCATTCTTCTCTTCTCTTCCAACATTTGGGGACCATACACATTAGTGCATAGAATCACCTCCATGTTACCTATGATTTGCATGTTAACCGAAAGTGTGTATCTGGTGGCTTCAAATGCTAGTAGATTCATCACTTGTGGGTTCCACAGGGTGAGAATATCGTCGGCCATCTATTGTCCTTCGACAACCAACGTCTTGTACTCGCTTCATTGTTTTTTGCTGATTGTTTCCATTCTATCTACAGTACATTTTGTCTCTTGGATAAAACAGAGGTCTAGTTATTCCTTACTCAACCTATTTTTAAGGATTCTTTGTTTACGTGGGTTGTTTAGGCCTCTAATATTCCATGTTATAATCTTCATTTAAATATGTGGGGGTGAGTTGGGAAAGAGCTTCTTGATCTTACCTGAATTTATCAGCAGAGCTCCTAGTTCTTGTAGGGCTACATTGTTTGATTTCCTACCTTTCTTCCTTCGCGTCTGCTTGGGTGAGAGATGTGGATGTCCCTCCCCTACTTTGATTCCTATGTGTCCTATCTCTCCGTGCCCGTGCTTGAGCCCTCTGGATTTTGCTTCCTCCCTTAGGAGGAATAGGTATTGGATGCAGTCTAGTTGCTTCGTTGGTACATTGTTTACGCCCTGCCTTTTCCAGTGCTCCAGTATGTTCAGGAGATCTATTCCTTCCCTTTCCACAATATCTCTGAGGTCAGGATCTTCTGTACATACCTCGCTTGGTGTCATTTATGCATCACCGTCTGCTTCCTGCATGGGTATGTTTCCATCTCTATTTTCTCTGTCCATAGGAGTTGCGCTACCCCCCTGCTCCATCTGATTAATTGGATTGTTTGTGCTCTCATTTGTGGATTTGTCCTTTGCTTCTTTAGCTGTTGCCTTTTCCTTTTCTCCTTCTTCCCCTTTGTAGGTTTTTTCATGCCCTTCCTTTCTATTCTTGGCTTCCAGATTGCTTCCCGCTAGGTTTTTACTTGGTTTCTTGTTTGCTCTGTTTCTGTGGTTTGGCTTGATAAACCCTTCCTCATCTTGTTGTTTTTTGGTCTTTTCCGCTTCTTGTTTTTTATTAAGAGGGAATTCTCTGAATAGGTGTCCATTTTCATGGCATCTTCTGCATCTGAATGGGATTTTCTCGTAATCGATGTTTTGGATCCATTCCTCATCCCTGAATTCCAAGCTTATGGCTTCTAGGAGTGCCCCCGAAACATCCATCTCTATGCAGATCCTTGTATAGGAGGTATATCTCCCTTTTAGGGTGGCTTCCAATGTCTTCACATATTTTCCAAGTTTTTTCCCGATTTCTTCAAAGGTAGAGGGTAGCCAGTAGTCTAGTGACAAAGAGTAAAGCCACAGCCAGACGGGTACATTCTTGAAGGTTTATTTCTCTGAGGAGAAGTTTTACTTCCATGGTCGTATGTACAATCCTGTTGAGGCATGGAAGTACACCCCCCCCCCTCAAATACTTTATCTCTATCCTCTGACTGCATGACTACTGCTATGAAGAATCCTTTTGAGCCCAGGTGGAGCTCCATTTCCTCGCTTGGCTTCCAATGATATTTTATCTAGTTGCGCAACGTTCTTTCTGTGGGCCATAAGCCCATGAACTTGCAGATTAATGCATGCATCTTCATCTGGTCCCGGAAGAGTTGTGTTTGTGGGTCTTCCAGTATTACCTTGGGTATCACTATTGTTTTACGTTTACATGGGTTGTGCCCTTCTTCCTAATGGGATTCTCTGGTTCTTGCGATGTATACTGGGTTTCTTTGGCTTCTTCCTCCCTGCGATCCCTTTTTTCGGGGTTGCTTTCTTGGTTCTTTTCCGGTCCTGAACCCGAGGCGCTCATCATTNATGTTCTTGCAACTGGAATTGTTGATGATATTACCAGGTTGTACAAATTTGACAACTTTGGGTCATCATCTTTTTCATCAGTTTTTGTTGCTCATAGTGATGACTTGAGCAAACTTTGGTATGAGTGGTTTGCTCATCTAAACTATCCCTCATTCAAGCAACTATGTAATCAACAGATGGTGATCGGTCTTCCTCTTGTTTCATGCAGAGATGGTGTTTGTGTCGGTTGTGTTCTCGGAAAACATCATCGGGATAGTTTTGAAAAACATGCCTCTTGGCACACCTCAAGTCCTTTGTAGCTTGTTCATAGTGATTTGTGTGGTCCACTTTCTTCTCCTTCTTTTTCTGGGTGCAATTATTTCTTAACTTTCATTGATGACTTTTCCAGATGTACTTCGGTTTACTTATTAAAATTTAAGAGCGAGTTTTTGACAAGTTTTTGGCCTACAAGGCCCTTGTAGAAAAGAAAACTAGACATCAAATTAAAAGGTTAAGAATAGATAATGGAGGCGAATATGTGAACAATCATTTTACAAGTTATTGCACTACACAGGGAATCCAAATGCAACACATTGTTCCATATACACCACAACAAAATGGTGTTGATGAGAGAAATAACCGCATATTAAAAGAAATGGATAATTGTATGATCCAATCTAAGGGACTAAGTCTAAAGTATTGGGCGGAAGCCATCAACTGTGCAAATTGCATAGTAAATCACACTCCCACTAAGGCTCTTAAAAATATAACATTGGAAGAAGCTTGGACTAAAATTAAACCAGATGTAAGTCACTTCCGTGTATTTGGTAGTATAGCATGGGCTCACAATCCTGATGAGAAAAGGAAAGCATTGCAGCCTAAAAGTGAGAAGTTTATATTCATTGGTTATTTTGAAGATGTCAAAGTGTTGGGTATGTGTTATATTCTTTGCACAAGTAGTAGTGTCTGAGCGTATGCACCAGTTGTGTAGGGGGGTTAGAGGGGGGGGCACTAGGCCCCCCCTCGGGGGGTGCAGGGGGGCGGAGCCCCCGAAAAAAAAATTTATGCCTCGGGAAATGTGACACCTACCTCGAGAAACGTGTCATGTATTTAGGTGGTTTTTTGGGCACATGGTTTTTGTCGATTGTTTTCTATTTCCGGTTAAGGAATTAGGGTTTTGGACTAATCCAGGTCATTGGGTTAGGGTTTTGGATGCCACTGGCTCCTATATGTATATTGTATTGTAAACAATGTAACACAACGTGTATCAATATAATATATG
>JZKD02S2054285.1:208500-219385 GCA_000966675.3 Picea glauca | reverse complement strand
AGTTACAACGGGTTTTGCTGTAGGTTGTATCCCTTCATTTGTTGGATAATAATAAAGGAAGGACCTGGCAATTTCTCTGGTGGACGTAGCCCACACTGGGTGAACCACGTAAATCGGTGTCTCTCTTGTATTATGTGTCTTCTGTTTTTTGTTTCTGCATTTGTTTTATTTTATTGCTCCGCGGTCCTGTTTTTCTAACAGATCATGGCGCTACTTGTACTTGTCATTGGACTTCTGTAGGATATCTTAAACCTGTTGGCGGATGTACTGGATCCACTCAATGAATCGACTGGCTTTGTCAACTTCAGTTGGAGCAGGATATGAGTTGACCGAGGTGACTGGAAGGGGTAGTGCAACATCTATGGGACCCAATGGTTGGAATCCCAACCCCACCTGAAAGGAGTTGTGGTCGGTTGAGCTATGTAGGCTCGGTTGTAGCTATGTTGAACATAGGGGAGACTCTCATCCCATGTGCGAGGGTGCTTGGAATTATACATGTGCAAGATATGCACAATCATTCAATTTATGACCTCGGTTTGGCCATCTGTCTAGGGGTGGAAGGTCGTGGATTTGGTGAGCCTGGTGTCCAATAGTGACCAGAGACTTGACTAGAATGTACTGAGAAATTGATTGTCCCAATCTAAGACAACGGTTTGTGGGATTCCAAAATGTACCCAGACTCGTTCAAAGAAGATCTTGGTAGTGGCCTATGTTGTGATGCTCTTCTTGCAGGCAACCAGAATCACCATCTTAGAAAAGCCATGCACAACCACAAAAACACAGTCATTGCCCTGCTTGGTGGACGGGAGGCTCGACAGGTAGTCTATTGAGATGGATTGCCATGGCCTATCAGGAGTAGGCAGAGGGGTGTACATGCCCTATTTCTTAGTGTCTAATTTGGAAATCACGCAAGCAGTGTAGGACCTTATATACTTGTTGACCTCCTGTCGAAGTTTCGGCCAGTAGAAATTTTTCTGCAGCATTGCCATTGTCTTTTTTATGTCGAAGTGTCCTACCACTTGACTATAGTGGGATTCCCATATCATCTTCGCTCGCTCACTCGATGGAATGCAGATATGGTCCAAATGGCACAGCAACCCATCCTGAAGATGGAAATTAGCGACAATTGCGTTTACGCCCAACATTTGGTAGGTGGTGGCGAAGTTTGGGTCTGTCTCATAGAGTTGGGGTCATCCATAGGTCTCATGGCCGCGAGAGTCTATCACCATGGTGAGTGGTGCAATTGGCAGTCTATTGAGGCAATCAAAGACGCGGTTGGTGCTTCCCATTTTATACTTGATGTTGAGGTGGAATTGTTGCAAGTACGTGGACCACTTTCGATGGCAGTCATTCTGCAATTTGCCTTGTGTCTGCATGAACTACAGTGACTTATGATCAATGTGGATCATTGTCTCCTTCCCAAGAATGTAATGTCTCCACTAGCGGTAGGCTTGCACAATGGAGTGCATTTCTTTGTCATAAGTAAGGTACTTACGAAAAACATCTGATAGTGTCTCACTATGATAGGCCACAGGGTGGTCATGCTTGGTGAGAACTGTGCCCACAACATAGTCTGAAGCATTTGTATCGATCTCAAAGGGTTGGTGCAAGTCCAATAGTGAAAGGACTGGGGATGAGCACAAGTGCTCCTTCAAATCATCGAACGCTTATTGTTGGGACCAGCCCTAGACAATTTTTGCCTTACCACCACCCCTGGTTACTTGGCTAAGGACCCATGCAATATGGGAGAATCCCAACACGAACTTGCAGTAGAAATTGGCAAGTCCCAAGAAGCTCTGAAGCTCAATGAGTGTGGTTGGGGATGGCTAGTCATGAATGACTTGAATTTTGGATGGATCCACATGTACGCCATGTTAATCAATGATGTAGCCCGAGTAATGAACCATGTCCATGTCGAAGGAGCATTTTTCCAAGTTGGCGTAGAGCTGGTGTTGCCGCATTGTGTGCAAAACATGTTGAATATGTTGCAAGTGTTATGCCCAAGTCTTGTTGTAAATGTCATCCAGATACACCAATACAAAAGTATTGGTGAATGATCGCACGATCTCATCCATCATCCTCATGAAAGTGGTTGGAGCATTTGTCAAACCAAAGGGCATGACCAACCATTCCAAAAGACCTTCCTTTGACTTGAAGGGGGTCTTCCATACATCTCTCTGTTCTATCGAGACCTGGTGGTAGCCAGACTTTAGATCAATCTTACTGAAGTATTTGTCCCCCGTGAGCTGATCAAGGAGGTCGTCGATTCGGGGAATCGGGTACCGGTTTCTGACTGTGATTTTATTCAGGGCCCGATAATCAATGCAGAGTCGCTAGGTTTCATATTTCTTCTGTACCAACATGATTGGGCTCCCGCAAGGTGATGAGATGGGAAGGATGTGCCCCTTGTGGAGAAGTTCTTGGATCTGTCGCTTGATCTCCTCATTCTCTAACAGAGAGCGATGATAGATTGGCCCATTGGGCAGCAATGCGTCGGGGGTCAGATCGATGGGGTGCTTGACTTGATAGTGCAAAGGTACCCCGATAGGTGAGGAGAAGATATATGAGTATTCTTCCACGACCTTATCCACTTGCTTTTGCTGTGTGGAGAGGTCGGCCGTGGAAACCCTGGATGTGGTTGTGATCTTTTGCTCATTCTGAGAGCAAATCATGAAGAAGACAAACTTCTGTGTCTGAGAGATTACCTTTCTGCATTGCTTGGCAGAGATCAAGGAAATAGCACTAGGTAGGACTTTCTCGGGTATCCTGTACAATTTATTGTTCAAAGTAATAATAACACTGTGAGGCCTAGACTCATATACAACATGATGTTTCCATAAATATGGTTGGCCCAAAAGAACATTACAAACTTCGAGAGGGGAAACATCACACAATACCTTGTCTTTGAAGGGATTGATGTCATATGACATGCGACATTGTTGGTTGACGCGGATGTCGCTTCCTTGGTGGAGCCATCCAATTGTTAGGGTTGCGGGTGCGGCGTTGTCGGCAGGATGAGTCGCTTGAAAATCTATGTTGAGATGAGGTTCTTCTGGCTACCACTATCAACGATAAAGTGCAGCAGGGTACCCTTCACCCACATCTATGAATGAAAAAGGCGCTTGCCTTCCTCTGGCTCCTCTGGTTCACCAGGCTGGAGCTTGGTGATAACAATAGTAGCACTGGGTTCTATGTCAATGATCTGTCTCCCCCTTTATGGTCCTCACTCAGAGTTGGAACCCACATCTGATTCAGAGGCTTTCACCTCAGCCACCAGTGACTGCTTCGAGCGATAATCAACAATGTTATGTCAAGGGCTCTTATGGAAGTCGCACCACTTCCCGGTATATTTCTTTGTCTTTATGGTGTCCTTCTTTGCTTGCGGCCTGGACTGGTTATCCTGAGGATATCCGTCTTTGTTCTGTCCTTTGTTCTATGGGTTGGGGTTTCCCTTTCCTAGATTTTGTTGTGAGGGGTTCCCAGGCCCAAATTGTCACGTCTTTTGTTTGATCTTTTGCTCGTTTTTTACTGCATATCGGTAGGCCACACCGAAGGATGAGATGTACAGAAACTCTATTTCATCCTAGATGTATCTATGCATACCATCGCAATACTTGAGAACCAGATGTCACTTAGAATATTTGATACCCAGCTTGGTGTGCAAGGTATGGAAGATATTTGTGAACTCGGGCACCACTTGGTCTCTTTCCTGTCACATCATGGTCCATTTTTTGTACAGGTCGTCATAACTTCCAACAAGGTAGTATTGTTCCTTTATAGCATCCTTGAAGGAATCCCAGGTGATTGTGACTGTAAATAATGAGGTTTCCTTTGTTTCCTTTTGCTCATAGAAAGTTTCCCACAAATATTTGACATGGGGGACGACTTTGAGGAGCACAAACGTAATATTTTCTCTATTCGAGAAGTTATGGACAGAGAAATACCCTTCTAGCAGATTCAACCATTTTTCTACCACATATGCATCTATCTGACCTTCAAATATAGGAATATCAAAGTTGATTTGTACCTTGAAGGGGGTGGTGCCTTCGTTTGAGGAAGATGTGTCACATGTTGGTAGTCGCCGAACGATTTGCGCAAAACTATCCATCATCTCGTTCCTACGTTGTGTGAGGGATTCCTTGAGCAACATTTTGAAGGGATCTCTTGTCCCATCGTCTTTCTTTTCTTCTGCCATGAGAGGTTGTTTACTCGTGCGAGAGATTTTTCCCTCAAGAGAAACAAGCTCGAGACCCAATTCTTTGTACCCTAACCTCGTTGGAGACATGCATTAAGAATAACAAGGAACAGACCACTCTGATACCACTGATCCAAAATATATTTGCAGAACGAAATGAATACATATTATTATCAAAATATGATTAATACAAAATAACAAATATACAATGAAGTTGGTTTCTATTCAATAAGGAAATAAGTTGAAACTGTAAAATGCAGCGGAAATAAGCTTGCTAGAATGGTGTTGGCTTATCTCTGAGAAGATATGTGATGGTTGCACTCATTCGCAAGAAGATGATTATAATGAGCCTCTGGAAGGCCTTTTTACAATAAACATGAATTTCAAAAACCATAGACATCCAAAAACCTAACCCTAAAAGATGAAGCGCCAAAATTCATGTGGGCCCCATTTGGGTAACTTAGTACATCAACTTCCCAGGGTCATAAATTTTGCATGCGATCTTTGTTTTAGGCGCACGACAGCCCGTTGGAAAGGTCTATCTGAGGACTACACATTTTGATACTATTTATTAAATATCATTCTAATTGTGGCGAGCCCTAAAAATTTTGTTTAGGGCCTCAAAACGGCTCCGTAAGTCAAGGACCTGAAAACTAGGGAAAACACTGCCAAAATGAGCCAATTGGAATAGGTGGGAGGCCACTGAAATCCATCTAGATCAATCCCCCCTTAATATTGACTTGGGGGACAAGAAGAGACATTACAAGCTATTCCCCTTAAATGATAATTTCATTCATCCCAAGCAAAGTCCAAAACTTAACAAACTTCGCCTATGTTAGATATTTAGTGAAGATGTCAATAATTCGATCCTCAATGCAACAATACTCCATATGAATACTCTAATCATATATCAATTTTCGAATAAAATGTTGATGGACCTCAATATGGTTGGTCTTAACTGATACACTGGATATTGAGCAATTTTAATGGCACCCTCGTTAGCATATTGAATAGATGTTGATTGCTCCTAACAAAGTCTAACTCCTCGAAAAGTGTATAAACCCATACATATTCATTATTAAATGTGACCACGCCTCTATACTCAACCTTGGTGGAAGAGATACCCTAGAATACTTCTTACTTGACCATGCATCAAGTCCAAAGCCAAGAAAGTAGGCATAATCGAAAGTGAATTTTTACTCTTTTTCATCCCCAATCCAATATGGATCAATATATCCAATCAACTTCCCCTAACCCACATAAGAGGATTGAACGCCAAATTGGTATATACACTTAACATGTTACAAAATTATCCTTGTAAGCTAATGGCTTTGTGATTCCTACAAATATATTGAAACAAGATTAAAAAAAAGGTGAAGCCATGTCCACTATGAGTAAAGTACAAGAGATTGCCAACAAGTCTTACATACTAGGTAGCATCGGTTGGCAATGAAGTACACCGGGAAATCAATTTGGCTCTATATTAAAAAAGGGGTATGAAAAGGTTTGCAATTCTCCATGCCCAATATTTTGACAAGGTCAAGAACATACTTAGGCTTTGAAATGACAATGACATTATCTAGATACAAAACTAACATCTAAAGAAAGTAATGTAAGTAACCCAAATCATCGATTTGGTAAGTGTTCATGAGCTTCTTCTTCATGTCAACAACCATGTGATGACTAATCCTAATATGAACCAAATACAAAGAAAAAGTAGAAAAATATCTTCATTAGCATGTTTGACATGGAGGTTAAGGTCAAAATGGAAATAGTTGAAACCACTAGAGAGAAATAATTTATCAAGTTTGTCATATTGGGCCCAATGTTGGAGTTACTTCACACACACCTAGGATTTATTTTTCCTAAGGTTTTTCCTTGTTTATTAGTCATAATTAGTCATTATCCAATCTCCTATATTTTAGGAGAGAATATTCCACCTGGAGAATATTCTCTTTCGGTTGACACTTTAGCTTGACTAGTTGAGTTGAGTTTAGATGTTTCATTGGTTTTATCAACATGCAACATTGTGATCATCACCATGTTAATTAGACCTTGCCTTGGGATCATCACCAAAATGGCGCATTAGCCTTGATTCCCTGAGTTAATTCCTCACTACTCTTT
The DNA here is from genome assembly GCA_000966675.3 of Picea glauca. NCBI lineage: Eukaryota > Viridiplantae > Streptophyta > Pinopsida > Pinales > Pinaceae > Picea > Picea glauca. The sequence continues at coordinate 213,066 of JZKD02S2054285.1, read as the reverse complement.
GTTCAGTTAGTTAACTGAAGACTAGTTGACTAGTTAACTCAACTAGGTGGCAGTCCACTCCCATAACTGCCTAAGAGACTAAACTAGGTTGAAGTTCACTCCCGTAACTGTTGGTGTGTGTCCAGATCACTCTAGACCACCACTATGGCGCATTGCTTCACCTCCAATGCGAACTCATTGAGCTATACAAAGTATATCGTGTGTAAATTATTCATTATTCACACGGTCAATGAGAATTATTTTCATTCTTTCTCTCCTTCTTCTTCTTTCTCAAATTTTCTCTGCAAATGTGTGTATTATTGTTTAGCTAGATATATTATGTGCAGGTTCAACACATTTACATGGTATCAGAGCCGACGGACTGCTAAGCAAAAGCTACACCAAAAAAATTTGCAGGTACAAAAGACTGAAGACATCGGAAAGATGGAATTCCAAAAAGAATTCATTCTTACACCTTACAACTATATTGCATGGAAGGATAAAATATCCATAAATCTTTGATCCAGAGGATTGTACAGGTTAACCATGAATACAGATACAGAGCCGACATCAGCCATAGAAAAATCCAAGTACTTAAATCGCATGGATTAGGCACTCGGAACAATTTGCAGTCTTATTTCTCCCGGTCTCCTTTTTCATATATCTTCTTGTAAGACTCCCAATGAAGCCTAGACCATATTGGAAGTGCTCTTTGGTAAACAGGATGAGATTAGGGGACACATGTTGGAGGTGTAACTTCTTACATTGGATCCAAAAATCTTCGAGAATATCCAAGATTTCTTTACAAAATTCAAGGATTTACTGTCGTAACTCAAAGCTTGCGGGATTGACAAATCGAAGGAGGAGAAACAAATGGTTCTCACCATTCGCTCCAAGCTTGGTCCTGAATTATCTGTATTCGTATCTACATTCCATACTTTCAGATTCGCCTCTGGAGCCACCTGGAAGATTCCTTCTCTTGAGGACTTTATTGAATCCCTGACACAAGAGCAAACCAAGCTCATCAACATGGGCACAATCAAAGGCCCAAAGGTGCATGCACTCACTATGCAAGATGGCAGCCACAAATATAAAAAATATAAATATAAAGACAAACAGAAATCTCATGCACATCCGAAGAAGGAAGGGTACACAAAACCCTTCACCAATGCCTCCAGATCCAAAGGAGAAAAGGGAAGAAAAGTGAAGAAATGCACATATTGTCACAAAGGATTCCATTCGGAATCCGCATGCATGCAAAAAAAAATAGATCTGATGTCTCAAATACTTCAACAAAACAACCTTGGAATTCGCATCCCCAAGGGTGCCAAGAAGAAGAAGCCAAAAGATCTGAATTCCAAGAAAGGCAATTCTAACCATGCCTTGATTGCCATCAACTCCTTTCTCGATGCTTGGATCATCGATTCAGGAGCATCACATCACATGGCTACCTCAAAAGTAGTATATTCTTCTTTGGATGCATGCAAAGGTCCTCCTATTTTGATGGGGGACAACTCTTCTGTCGAAGTCACCGACAAAGGAAGGATTGAACTCACCAACGAAAGTTTGGAGAATGTGTTGCATGTTCCCAAGCTTTCTGTCAACCTTATCTCCGTGTATCAGATGACGAATTCCAGCATCGAAAAGAAATTTGTATTCACACCAAATGTCGTGGACATCTATGACATGCAAACCAACTCCAAGGTTGCTACCGGTGAGGTAAATCAATAGTCTAGATTGTATACATTTTCTGAATTCATTGAACCTGATTCTACTTTACTGCTTACTCATGCTGATGAAAGTAGTAGGATATGGCATGAAAGGTTTTGACATTTGAATTTTAGATACATGCAACAACTTAGCAAGCAAATATTAGTTGATGGCCTGCCAGATATCCATTTCTCCAAGGGAGTATGTGAGGGATGTGTTCTCGGAAAACAACCTCAAGAGAAATTTGACAAAGGAAAGTCTCAACGAGCTTCTGTACCTTTAGATCTGATCCACGACGACCTTATGGGTCCTTTTCCGCATCTATCCATCAACAAAGCGAGGTTTGTTCTCATTTTTGTTGATGATTTCTCACGTTTTACTTGGATCTACTTTCTCAGGAAAAAATCTGAGGTCTTTCAACACCTCAAAGATTTCAAAGCCTTGGTTGAGACACAGCCCGAAAAGAAGATCAAATTCCTTCGAACTGATAATGGGGGAGAGTATGTGAATCATGAGATCCATAATCTTTGCCATGAGGTAGGGATTCAGTTGCAGCACACAGTTCCCTATACTCCACAGCAAAACGGAGTTGTTGAGTAGAAAAACAGATGTCTAAAGGAGATGGCATCTTGCATGTTGCATGCAAAGTAACTACCACAGAAACTATGGGCCGAAGCACTTAACTATGCAACATACATCCAAAATATATCTCCCCATAGATCTGTCAAGGATAAGACCCCCTACAAGGCTTGGAGCAGCCTCAAACCGGAAGTGACCTACTTTTGCATTTTTGGTTCTCGTGCATGGGCCCGGATTCCCTCTGAAAAGAGGAAGGCACTTGATCCACAGAGCACTAAGTGCATTTTTGTTGGATACCTTAAAGGTGTGAAGGGATATCGGCTTATTGATCTTTCCTCGGACTGACTCATCATTGAGAGTAGTGTTCAATTCTAGGAAAGTGTCTTGCATGTACCTCAATAGCCGCATGCAGTCACCTTCACTCTTCCACCTGTCCGAGATGATGTGCGTGCACATGCCGAATCTTCTTCAGACGAGAGTTTTAATTCAGAGGAATCAGATGATTCTGATTTTGATTCAGAGTCAATACAGTCAAATGCAGAGTCAGAGCATCTAGATGTAGTTGTAGAGCCAGAGAAGATGCCCAAGTGGGCACAAACTACTCTTCAGGATGCAGGGGATCTCGTAGGTGATCCAACCGATACGAGGAGGAATCGATCTAATTTCAAGGAGCGTCTTATTTCACTCACTTCCACTGAACCATTGCCTTCCAGACATCTTTTCTTTGTTCAGTCTTCAGATCCACAATCTTATGGCGAGGCTGCTAGAAATCCCTTTGGGGAATCCACCATGTAGAAGGATTATAACTCCCTCCTCGAGAACTAGACTTGGGATTTGGTTCCCCTTCCTTCTGGGAGGAAAATTGTCAGATGCAGATGGGTCTATAGGACCAAGAGTGCAACGGATGGGCAGATCAGTAGATACAAAGCTAAGCTTGTCGCCAAAGGCTTTTAGCAGGTTCATGGTATTGACTATGATGAGACCTTCGCTCTAGTAGCGAAGATGGATTCCATACAATTGGCACTTTCCATTGCGACATCCAAGGGATGGGAAGTCCATCAGATGGACATGAAGAATGCATTTCTTCACGGTGATCTCTCTGAGGAGATCTACATAGAGCAACCTCGGGGATTTATGCAGGACTCATCTTTGGTCTGTCAACTGAAGAAGTCACTTTATGGCCTCAAGTAGGATCCAAGGGCACAGTATGCCAAGATGGATTCCTACCTGTTGTCACAGAACTTTGTATGTTGTAAATCAGACCCAAATGTCTACATGCTCAGGACGACCGATTCACTTCTACTTTTGGTTCTGTATGTCGATGATTTGTTGATCATCGTGTGCTTGAATTCAATGATTGTTGCAGTCAAAAGGATTCTACATGACAGTTTTTTGATGATGGACATGGGTCTACTACACTTCTTCCTTAGACCCAAGATTAGTCATGATGCATCAGGCATCAAACTGTCTCAGGCCAAGTATGCACAAGATCTCCTTGAGAGGTTTCACATGACATACTGCAAATCTGCTCCGACTCCTTTCCTATCAGGAGTCAAACTTGAGGATGGCGGGGAGACTCCACTAGTTGACAAAACACTGTACATACTAGTTGGGATCTTGTTGTATCTCACACACTCCAGACGAGACCTCTCATATGCAGTTGGCGCAGTTTCCAGGTTCATGCAAGAGTCGCATGAGCTACATTGGAAAGCTGCAAAGTGTATCCTTCGATATGTACAAAGCACCATCACCTTTGGGATTCATTATGCAACAGACTCTACATTAGATCTCATCAGGTTTATTGATTCCAACTGGGCTGGCGATAACATTGATCGAAAGTCCACATCTGGTTATTCACTCAGTCTTGGTTCTGGGCCTATCTGTTGGTTGAGCAAGAAGCAAGATGCCATTGCTCTATCTTTAGCCGAGGTAGAGTACATAGGGGTAGTTAACATAACCATTTAGGCTATGTGGATACAACATTTTCTCACTGAGTTGGGCATTCAGTTTCATCAATCGATCATCATCTGATGTGACAACCAGAGCACTCTAAAGTTCTGTAGAGATATGGTTCATAGGCAATGGATGAAGCACATCGAGATCCACATGCACTACATCCGGGACTTAGTACATGAGGGGATCATCGACTTACAGTTCTGTCCTTCAGCAGAACAGATGACAAACATATTCACCAAGATCTTCACTGAGTAGAAGTTCCATTCTCTGTGAAGTTGTCTTGGAGTGAAGGACACAGTTGTCGAGCAACTGTAGTTCTTCTTTTTACATACATTGTACCTT
>JZKD02S2054285.1:188309-208436 GCA_000966675.3 Picea glauca | reverse complement strand
CATGAGGTTTTACCTATTTACTCACTTTATTTTCAGTGTATCTTTTGTACTTGGGTACCTAACATGGCCTCATTGTCGGGACCCAATCTTTATTTTCACCATAGTGATGTTCAGGAGGGGTATTGGAGTTACTTCACACACACCTAGGATTTCTTTTTACTAAGGTTTTTCCTTGTTTATTAGTCATAATTAGTCATTATCTAGTCTCCTATATTTTAGGAGAGAATATTCCACCTAGAGAATATTCTCTTTCAGTTGACACTTCAGTTTGACTAATTGAGTTGAGTTTAGATGTTGCATTGGTTTTATCACCATGCAACATTGGGATCATCACCATGCTAATTCGACCTTGCCTTGGGATCATCACCAAACTGACGCATTAGCCTTGATTCCCTGAGTTAACTCCTCACTACTCTATGTTCAGTCAGTTAACTGAAGACTAGTTGACTAATTAACTCAACTAGGTGGCAGTTCACTCCTATAACTACCTGAGAGACTAAACTAGGTGGCAGTTCACTCCCATAACTATTGGTGTGTGTCTAGATCACTCTAGACACACACTATGGCGCATTGGTTCACCTCCAGTGAAAACTCATTGAGCTATATAGAGTATATCATGTGTAAATTATTCATTATTCACACGGTTAATGAGAATTCTTTTCATTCTTTCTCTCCTTCTTCTTCTTTCTCAAATTCTCTCTGCAAATGTGTGTATTATTATTTAGCTAGATCTATTCTGTCCAGGTTCAACACATTTACACCCTAGTGGCTTGTTGAAACCCATACAGAGACTTATTTGACCTATGCAAATTTAGAAGTGTCATCCTTAACAAAACTAATAGGTTATTCCATACAATATCCTCACAAAGGTCACCATTAATTAGCACAGATTGTACATCCATTCTATGAATCTCCTGCTACAAACTAGCAGCAAACAAAAAAACAATTCAAATGGTGTCTATATTGGGAACAAGTTCAAATATCTTAGTGCAAATAATAGCTTCCTTATAAGAGAATCCCTTATCAACCGACCAAATCTTATGCATATCAATGCATCCATTCATAGAGAATTCGGTCTTGTACATCCATTTACAACTAACGATGTTCTTCCTTAGGGAACTACATCCAACTTCCAAGTATAACTTTTAGAGTTGTAATCTTCTGCCATCACATCTTTCTATTATGGTTTATCACAAGCTTCCTCATAAGAATGAGTGTCACACAATATAAGATACACAAGCTATCACTTTAGCCCATAATTTGAAATCCAACCCTCCATTATTAATAATGCATTGGGCCATGTCAACAACGGTGTGACTCTTCATATAAGCAAAACCATTTTATCGAGAGGGTATAAGGTACAATGTAGAAAGTTATGCCAATTTGAGTGCAAAGACTCTCAAAATCATGATTAACATATTCTCCACCATTATTAATACATAGAATTTTAATTTTTAGACTACATTCCCAAAATTTATCTAAGACTTGCTCCTCTACTTAAAAAAAAATAGGCCCATATATACCTAGAATAATCATTAATGAATATCAAAATATCCTTTGCACTTGAAAGAAAGGGATTGTCCAAGATTGCACAAATATCTAAGAATAATTTGAAATGGGGTGGTTGCATACCATGTTCTTCCATTCATGAACTTTTAACATTGTTGTAAATTAATAACAATAATATTATGGAAATAGTGACAACACTATCAATTTTGAAAAAAAGGGAATGACTTTAAATCACTATAATTTGAAAAAGAGAAAGAATTTTATGACCAATTTATACTAGTTTTTAAACATTTTTATTATAATTAAAAAAATTAAAAATCAAAATATTTATATTGCAAAAAATTATATTTTTGAAAATAAGAACACTTAATGTAAGATAATAAAATTTGAATTATTAAAATTCGATATTTATTTTAATTATTAAAAAGAATAAATGAAATGGAAGAAAACAAAACTTCAATTATGAAAAATTTATAGTTTTTTTTTATTCTTGTATGGGAAATGTAATTTTGAGAATTTTGAATTATAAAAAAATTACTTTGAGAAATTTAGCAAACAAGATGCAACACAAGAAAATTTATATTGTTTATGTTTTGGCTTGATAAATGCAACTATAAAAATATTAAAGTTATAAAAAACAACATATTTACATTTAACCATACAAAAATTTCATTTATCACTAATCTATTAGTAGAATAATTAAATACTTACATTTAAACATACAAAAATTTAGTTGATCACTAATTTACTAGTCAAATAGCTAAATAAGCACTATACAATTAACGTTTAAGTTGGTAATCATTAAACGTAACTCATTAACTCACTAATCACTAACCTAGTAACCCCTAATCCATAATCCCTAACATATAGCCTATTAACAAATAACCTAGTAACTCACTAACCCATTAATCCATCAACCACTAACTCAATAACCCACTAAGCCATAAAATTAACCTGCTAACGACTAACCCATTAATTAATTGTGCAACATTTGGTACTTGAAATGGAACTATAAATGAAACTATTGAAATATCCATGATGGAAAACTAAAAGAAACCTAAACAAAGAGCCAAATATATTGAAAAATGAGCAAAGACACTTGTATATTTGAATAATGAAAAAGACATATCCAATGAATTGTTTAGCTTATGCTTATACTGAGAGGGGGGAGTGAATCAATATACGATACTTTTCACTTTATTTAACCATTCTTCAATCTATCATTAACTAAGAAACAATAATCACATATAAACTCAAATCACAATGCACAAAATTTAATGTGGAAACCCTTGCAGGAGAAAACCATAAAACTAATCTTTATAAATGTATGTAGGCATCAACCTACTATTATAACGATATTATTTTAAAATCGAATGACCCAGAAACTGTTGGTGAAAGAAATTATAATCTTAGATTCACAAGCGGGCTAGGGTTTGACAGTCGCAGACATAGCAGAACACATCATGGTTATCAAAGGGGGCAACAAAGGAACCCCCTCATACAAGCAGGTAGTGGTGGATAGGGGGAAAGGACCACGAGGTGGAGGTTTCAAGGAACCAATGATGAGCGCCTCGGGTTCAGGACCGGAAAAGAACTAGGAAAGCAACCCCAAAAAAAGGGATCGTATGGAGGAAGAAGCCAGAGAAACCAAGTATGCATCGCAAGAACCAGAGAATCCCATTAGGGAAGAAGGGCACAACCCATGTAAATGTAAAACAACCGTGATACCCAAGGAAATACTGGATGACCCAAAAACGTAACTCTTCCGAGACCAAATGAAGATGCATGCATTAATCTACAAGTTCATGGGCCTGTGGCCCACAGAAAGAACGTTGCGCAGGTGGATAAAATATCATTGGAAGCCAAGCGGGGAAATGGAGCTCCACCTAGGCTCAAAAGGATTCTTCATAGCAGTATTCATGTAGTTAGAGGACAAAGATAAAGTATTTGAGGGGGGGGGGTGTACTTCCACGCATCAACAGGATTGTACATACGACCATGGAAGTAAAACTTCTCCCCAGAGAAAGAAACCTTCAAGAATGTGCCCATCTAGCTGTGGCTTTACTCTCTGTCGCTAGACTACTGGCTACCCTCTGCCTTTGAAGAAATCGGGAAAAAAATTGGAAAATATGTGAAGACATCGAAAGCCACCCTAAAAGGAATATATACCTCCTATGCAAGGATCTACATAGAGATGGATGTTTCGGGGGCACTCCCAGAAGCCATAAGCTTGAAATTCAAGGATGAGGAATGGATCCAAAGCATCGATTACGAGAAAATCCCATTCAGATGTCGAAGATGCCATGAAAATGGACACCTATTTAGAGAATTCCCTCTTAATAAAAAACAAGAAGCAGAAAATACCAAAAAACAACAGGATGAGGAAGGGTTTATCAAGCCAAACCACAGAAACAGAGCAAACAAGAAACCAAGTAAAAACCCAACGGGGAGCAATCTAGAAGCCAGGAATAGAAAGGAAGGATGCGACAAAACCTACAATGGGGAAGAAGGGGAAAAGGAAAAGGAAACAACTAAAGAAGCAAAGGACCAAGCCACAAATGAGAGCACAAAAAATCTAATTAATCAGATGGAGCAGGGGGGTAGCGCAACTCCTATGAACAGAGAAACCAGAGATGGCAACATACCCATGCAGGAAGCAGACAACGACGCATAAATGACACCAAGCGAAGTATGTACAGAAGATCCCGACCTCAGAGATATTGTGGAAAGGGAAGGAATAGATCTCCTGAACATACTGGAGCAATGGAAAAGGCGGGGCGTAGACAATGTACCAATGGAGCAACTAAACCGGATCCAATACCTATTCCTCCTAAGGGAGGAAGAAAAATCCAGAAGGCTCAAGCGCGGGCACGGAGAGATATGACACCTAGGAATCAATTTAGGGGAGGGACATCCACAACTCTCACCTAAGCAGACGCAAAGGAAGAAAGGCATAAAATCGAACAACGTAGCCCTACAAGAACTAGGAGCTCTGTTGATAAATTCAGGTAAGATCAAGAAGCTCTTTCCCAACTCACCCCCGCATGTTTAAATGAATATTATAACATGGAGTATTAGAGGCCTAAACAACCCACGTAAACAAAGAATCCTTAAAAACAGGTCGAGTAAGGAATAACCAGACCTCTGTTTTATCCAAGAGACAAAATGTATTGTAGATAGAATGGAAACAATCAACAAAAAACAATGGAGAAAGTACAAGACGTTGGTTGTCGAAGGACAACAGATGGCCGACAATATTCTCACCCTGTGGAACCCAAAAGTGATGAATCTACTAGCAATTGGATCCACCAGATACACACTTTCGGTTAACATGCAAATCATAGGTAACACAGAGGTGATTCTATGCACTAATGTGTATGGTCCCCAAATGTTAGAAGAGAGGAGAAGAATGCTCCTAGGCCTAGAAAACCTAAAATCCCATTCCAACAACCTCCACCGGATCCTGGCCGGGGACTTCAACATCATCATGACACTTGTGGAGAAAAAAGAAGGCAGTAGAAGACTGGATAGAGATGCGGAGGAATTTTCATCTTTCATTGATACAGTGGATATGGTAGACATCAAAACCAATAATGGCTAGTTCACTTGGAACAACAAGTGGATAAATCAAAATCAGGTAGCGACGAGGCTAGACAGATTCCTGGTGTTGGAGTCCATCATCCTACAAGGTTTAACTTTAAAGTGCAACATCCTTCCCTGGGGGGGTTCAGATCACTAGCCATTCCAACTGGAAGCAAATTTCCAAACCACTCCGAAAAACAGACCTTTCAGATTCGAGAAATTTTGGATTGAACATCCCACCTTCAAGGAGAACATTAGCTAATGGTGGAGGGAGACACAACCCGAACAAGGGACAAGGATGTTCAAACTTTATAAGAAACTCAGGTACATCAAACATAAACTCAAGGAGTGGAACAAGGAAATCTTTGGAAACATAAACCAAGATTTTTTTTTTATTGAAGATAGAATGAGGAACCTCCATGAAATTTGCATAGACATGGGCTATACAAAGGATCGAAAAAAGGAAGAGATCCAATTGACCCAGGAATGGGAAGAAAGATGTCAGCAAGAAGAGACCTTATGGCGCCAAAAGTCCATAATCAGATGGATAAAGGAAGGAAAACAAAATACAAGGTTTTTCCATCGAACCACCATTGCTAGAAGAACCCACAACAAAATCCTAAAAATTCGAGACCAGGATGGGATTGAGAGAGAGTCCCACAAGGAGATAGAAAATATCCTAGTAAATCATTTCCATGGGATAGCCCGGGAACCCAACCAAGACCGAACAAAGGCCATTCAAAGGATCACTCAACACATCCCTAGGATAGTTACCGAGGAGCAAAATATCAACCTAAACAAACCCATCGCCAAGGAGGAAATTGACCAAATAGTCCAGGAGATGCCCAATTGAAAGGCCCTAGGTCCAGATGGTTTCACAATAGAATTATTCAAAGCCTGCTGAGAAGTGGTCAAACGTGACGTCTATGGGGTGGTGGAAGACTCCAGACGCTCGACTTCCATTCTGAAAGTGCTAAATGCCACAATGATTACTCTTATCCCCAAAGAAAATGAAGCCAGGACCCCAAACTGCTACTGACCCATAGCATTATGCAATGTGGTGTACAAGATAATCTCCAAGGTCATAGCCAATAGACTGAAACCTCTCCTACCCTCACTGTTTTCCTAGGAACATGCGGGTTTTGTAGAGGGGCGACAAATTCTGGATAACATCATCCATGCCCATGAACTGATACACACGCTGAAAACTCAGAGAAGAGGGGGGATGATAATCCAACTAGATTTAGCAAAAGCTTATGACAAAATTAACTGGCACTATATGGTCATGACTCTAGAAGCTTTTGGCTTTGTGCAACGCTAGATAAACTGGATTATTAGCCTAGTGTCAATGACTAGTTATTCGTTGCTAATCAATGGAGCCCTAGCCAAACCCTTCTGGCCTTCAAGAGGCATCAGACAAGGAGACCTGCTATCACCTTTCCTATTCATCCTGATGATGGAAGGACTCAGTAGAAGCATAAAAAGCGCAACTGCAGCCGAGGAAATAACATGCATTAAACCTTTTGAAAACCGCCCGACCTCCACGCACCAACAGTTCGTTGATGACACCTTACTCCATGGCACACCCATGGTCAAGGAAGCGAAAGCATACAAAAGAATCTTAGAAGAGTTTGGGGAAGCCTCGGGAGCGGATATCAATCACTCCAAATCCATTATATATTTCTTCAATACCAACCCAACAATTCAAAGGAACCTAGCAAATATTTTGGGGTTTGAACGCAAAAATCTCCCAACAAAAGTTTTGGGAATTCCCCTGACAGATAGAGAAAGAAAAATGGCAACATGGGAAGGAGTGATCAACAAGCTATAGGAGAGGGTCAGAAACTAGACCTACATATCCCTCAACCTTGCGAGGAGACTTGTCCTGACCAGAGCGGTTCTGCAAGAAATTCTGACCTATATGATGTCAGTGTTTCCCGCTCCCAAAGGAATAATCCAAAAAATAAGAGCCATCCAAAGGGACTTCCTATGGCATGGAGTGGAAAGTAGGAAAAAATGGACCCTTGTGGCCTGGGAGAAGGTTTGTAAACCAAAATCTAAAGGAGGCTTGGGGTTGCAAGACCCACAAGTAACCAACGAAGCCTATGGGGCGAAACTCTGGTGGAGATGGGTCAAAGAAACATCAACACCGTGGGAAACCCTTTGAAAGGCCAAGTATGCCCCATACATCAATGACCAGGATCAAATTCGTTTTATGGGCACAAGAGAAGGATCAACCGTCTAGAATCTATCCTGTGCAACAAAACCTGGATCCAGACACACAGTTTTTGAGAAGCAAGGAATGGTAAAACAACAATATTCTGGGAGGACGCATGGCAATAGAAACCCATAATAGAGAATTCAGACAGGGAGGAACTCCAACAGGAGGTGATCGCGCAAGGAAAAATCAGAATCCACCACTACTAGAAACATGAAAATGACCATGACAGCTGGAGGATCTGGGACAAACTCAACCCACAAAACAGAGATCAGATCACAACAATAACAAAAGAGGTGGGGGAGGAATTGGGGAAAAGGAAAATTTTGGTCTCAGAAGAAGAGGACCAACTAAGATGGGGCAGGAAAATGGAGGGGAATTCAACTTAAAAGAAGTCTGGAATTACATGGCAGACCAAGACCAAGACGACCTGACGCAACAGTGGGGGAAGATTTGGGGCAGCCCCTAGTGGCCAAAAATCAAAATGTTGAAATGGCTAGTAATCCACAATCAAATTATAACTTGGGAAAACCTAAGGAAAAGAGGGTTCATAGGTCCATCATGATGCCACCTCTACCAAGCTAAAGAAGAAACAATGAATCACCTCCTCGATGAATGTTACTATACAATAGAGATGTGGGACTAGGTTGCAGGCATCTTTCGCCAGTCCAATAAGACGCATGGTAACATTAGCGCAACCATCAACAACTGGAATTATAGTTACAAAAAAAATGAAATGGTCAACCTCTGCTGGAACCTCATGCGAGGGATGAGCATATGGGAAATATGGAAAGAAAGAAACCGACGCATCTTCAGTAATGAAAGCCTCCCGGAAGGGAAACTCAAGGAAGCAATAATCTCACAAATCCGAGAAACGGTGCAGAGCCACAACATCAAGACTAGAAAAGCGCAAATCACAAGCCAGGACTCCCGAATCCTGGAAATTTTTCACCTAAGAGACGGGTGCAACAACACATAGGCAGGGTGACCACCGCAACTCCAATTAGGAGAGCGCAACTAAACACCTCCACCAGCAGGGTTCCTCAAGTTAAATTTTGACGGGGCGAAAAAAGGAAACCCAGGAATGACAAGAATGGGAGGGGTGATCAAAGATAGTGGGGGTAGCATAATTAGGTTGTATGCTGGGAGCCTGGGAAACTCAACCAACAACACAACAAAATTTGGATCCCTGGAGCTCGGTCTCGAGATTCTAAGACGAGAAAGGATGACCAACACTATAGTGGAAGGTGACTCCACCTTGGTCATCAACACAGTGAAGAGACTGCAAAATGGCACCAGAGTGGGTAAGCTTCAGAAACAATGGCACTTGGCACACTCCTTACAAAAAATCCAGGAATATCTACAAACAATTAACATTGTGGAGTTGCGCTGGGTATGCAGGTCAACAAATGGCCTGACGGATAGAATTGCCAACGAGGGAGTTAGCAAGGAAGGACCAGAACTAGATACTACCTGGACCAACATCCCGCAAGGAAAATTTAGAACAGTCTGCACCCAACTAGCGACAAAAGATTGAGACAACAAATTAAGCAAGGAAGGTCACATCGAGGTGGGAAGCGAAAGGCCAGAAGTACCCAAGCAGAATATGACTACCCAACACTCAATTACCAATCACAGTGCCGCGTCAAATTACACAACAGGCGAAGGTACGACAACAAGATCATGTTAACAATAAGACTTGCAGAGAAAGCCCGTGGGTAAGCATCGATGACAATAAATATACGACAAATGGTGTAAGGCAAGAAGGATTGACACAGATCGGTATCGATCCACCACGCCAAGGACCAAGTACGGGGAGGGGCTAAGTAGGATATCAAGCGAGTAAGGGCAAGGGTTAGTACAGGAATAACGATTGAGTCATCATGACCATACAGACCGTGACCGGGAAAAAGGATGGGAAGTTATAGGAAGAGAGGCAACCAGAAGAGTGCAATTGCAGAGGCTACCAAAAGACACAAGGGTAGCGTAAGGAGGCACCACCAAGTAAATAGGAGTAGGGTGAGAGTGCAACAAAGGAGAAACCACAGGCCAGACGGGATGGTGTGCATGAAGCGAACGAACAACAAAAGAAACCCCAAGGGGGAGGGAACTATGAAAAACCCTCAATGAGCTTCAAGGATGGAACAAGCGGCAAAAGATGCGGAGGGCACCTTTCATACTCTGGTGGCACCAAGAGGAAAGGAAACCATTACCTGGATGGAGAAGGCAATCAACGAAAAGTGCAAGGGAAAAACATGGGAGGCTCAAGATCAGGAAGCAAACTGGGTAACTAACCCATGAGCTATGCAGCCTAGGGAAATCCTCTACCATAAATGGTCGAGATGGCATGGAAAAAAAAGATGCTAATTGGTAAGGTGATCTCAGAGAGGGCGAACGCAAGACGAGACAACAACAAGGAAAACATGAAACTGCTGAACAAAATCTTGAGTCGCCTCAACTGTCTAGAGACCATTACCAGATTGCTAATTGAGGTCAAGATAGACCATAAAATCAAGTTGGAATGGTTGGCAACCCAGTTCCACCTTTACCTACACTACGTCCATCATATGGACATCACGCCAACACATATCATAAATAATTGCACAGTTCCCCAAAAGGAGGAGAACAAGGGACCGACAAACGAAGGAAAGAAACATGTCACCATTCTGAACTAGTGTTTGGTTAGTCTATTATCAAGTTAGTCGGGTCAGTCCTAAGTCAATATCAGCTTTTGTTACTATTATTTTGTTTATCTTTTTCATGTATGTTGCGCTCTTATGGTCAAAAACTGGATATGGTAGGACTGGGCTGGTTTCCCAGGGTGGCAGCCCAATCCGCCCCCATGCATATGTCAGAAAGCACTACTTGGGAACCCCTGGCCTAGTTTCATTTTTGGCAGACCAGGGAGTTCCCCATTTTTGTATCATAACCCTCCTTTAGTAATACAGGTCCTTAAAGTCACTTACAAAAAAAAAAATCAACCTACTATTATAAATATTGTAGGCACCAATTTACTGGAGACACCAATCTCCTTAGTTGAGCATCAACTCAACAAGATGTAGGCACCAACCTATTGGAGACACCAATCTTCTCAACTGAGCACAAACTTAATAAGATATGTGTAGACACGGTTATCCCCAAATCCCAGGGATAACTAAAGAGATTATGTCTCGAGGCCCTCAGGTTGCATACATGGAGTATCGAGAGACGGTTTGATCAGCAGTGTCCACTTGCATAGACAAAGACCCACCTCACCACCACAGTTTCGGGTTCATCACGATGGTATCCACCACATCAGTTGTCTTATGGAAGACATTTGGTATTTCTCCATGAGGTACAAGCCACATATTATGGTGAGTTTCATTTAAATATTTGAGACATTTGAGTTTGTTGCATCTATTAGTGCTTTTGATTATGTAATGTTTGCTTGGACATTATGCTCTTTGCCATGTTTCACTTTAGTGGTTGACCTTGCGCCCTAGTAAGTGGGTCACCCTTAGGGATAGGTTTGCTACTGGGAGGTCCTCTTGACGATTCATCATGCCATTCCCGACCATACTTGTCACTTTCCACACTTCATGCCCTCATCTCCTTAGCTTTTGGGATTTTCGGGTGTACTGACCTAAGAAGCAGTTGTCCCTCATTTCATGGGAATAAGGGGTTGAAGGACCAAAGGCTTATGGCTGGAAAAAGATAAAATCCAATCACAAACCTTATAGATTCTCACCCAGGGATCCCGAGGACAATGGAATGTATCTCATAAGAAACTAATGGGACCTATGAAAAATAACTAGTACAGATGCCAACTAAGGGGGAGCATGTGTGGGCACTGTTTTTAATGCTTAGGTAGAAGCCCCACACATGTTTTCAAATTGGGGAAGCATGATGTGACCAGGGTAGAGTCAAGGTGGGAAATTTTTTTCATACTTAGGTAGAAGACCCACCTTGGATTCAACCTGGAAACATCTTAAAAGAATAAAAGGCAAGGAGTGGGCTTGGAGGGATGACGTCACCTTAGGGTTTCTATTGTGCAATTTTTAAATTTAAATTTAAATTTTATATTGTAAAGGGGAAAAGTAAGGGTTGTTGTCCACTTACTTTGTGGTTACCCTAAGTTTTGTGTACAAAATCTTATTAGAGGTTTTTGTATAAATAGAGATCATTTATATCTCATTTGATCATAGCTCTCCCATTGTGAGAAGACTACATTGGCTGAAATTTTCTCTATACTTGAGCATTTTTGGTGTCTCTCTTTCTTGATTTTTGGTTTATCTCTTGATGAATGGATGAGCTAAGGTGGTGCACACTGTTGAGATTTGGGTACCTTAGAAAGTGGTCCCCTTGTGTTTGTGAGCCTTTAAACACAAGTGGGAAATACTTTGTACTATGTACCATGTACTTTATGTCTAATTTCACTTTGACTTAGGAGATTTAAGTCAAATGTGAAATTTGGTCATTTTAGCCTAAAATGACTATTAATTCACTTTGTGGGTGAATTGAGGGACATAAAGAGAAACTATGGAAACTTGAGTAAAGTGGGTTTTGAGTTGAGATTCTTTTGGAGATATCTCAACCCTTGATTAGAGATGGGATGAGATGATCTCATCCACCCATATTTTATGTTTCCTTAAGAGAGGCGCATAGGGAAAGGAGAGACTCAGTCTCACTTGTATGTTCACCAAAGGAGCTTGGACAAGGGCAAGGAAATGGGAATGGAAGCATTGGGAGAGAAGAGCTTGGGCACCTCCTTTCATGAAGGGCTCATGAAGGCTTAGGGACCAAATTATTTGTGGTTGTTATTCTTGCTTGGAGGAGGGAACATTTGAGGAGGAGGGCACACTTGTAGCAGGGAGGTCTTGCAGTGGTCAGATTTCTTTGAGGATTGTTTCAGTGGAGAGGCAATACACAAGAGCACATTGTGGTGCAAGGGTTTCTCCATCAAAGCTTCAGGGAGAAAGGCCACTTCACTTCAATGGATAGAGCAAAAAAGGGAGAGGGTGCACTAAGCTTGGGCACATATCTCCTTGGATCATTTGGCAAGGATCGAGAGGAGCTTGGTTTATATACAGGTTCCATCATATTGTATTTGTTGGTGTATCTCATGCTTTAAACACCACTTATATATACTTCCATTCCAAACTGGTTTTCCATAGGGGAATTTTATCCAGGGTCATGTTGACCAAAAATACTTGTGTTCATTTCATGCATGCTTAGAATTGTAAATCAACATTTAGAGTTGTAAATAGCTAGAGGTAGTGTTATTTGTTTTGAGTATATTGCATGTGCTAACATTGGGATAATAAAACACTTGCAAGGGCACCTCAAAAGGACACTTAACCATCGAAACCATGAGCATAAAGTACTTGACTATTTGTTGTTCTAAAACAACAACAAAGCGCAGTCTTGAAGATAAAACTTAGAGCCCAACAAGAGGTCAAAGACAGACCTGTTGGGCAGCATCATAGTATCTCAGAAAATCTACACACACCTCTTGGAGACTCTTGTTCTTGGTTATGTATGGTTTGTCTTTGTGAAACCAAGGTTTGATCTTGCAACTTTCTTGGTTTTGGTAAGGAAAATATGAATTATTCTTTCTCTTTTCATGATATTGTTGGTTAAAACCCTAGGATGAGTATATGTGCATACACCCTCCATCAATTTCTCTTCATTTTCTAGTTTACAAGTCTTTTATTGCAAGGTGTCTTGGAGGAGTATAAGGGTGCACACCCTCCTTTATATACCTTGAGTTTGGTCTACATGCCCTAGGACTTAAGAGGGTTTACACCTCTAGGGATCCTGTTGATCTAAATTGTGTTTTAAAGACTCCATTGACCCATTTTTAAAGGAACTAATCTGAATTTTTCATTGGAGAAATAAATTGTTTTCCTTGGTAAACATGATTTAGTGAGATATTGATTTTGTTCAAGTTGGAAACATTTATGCATGTTAAGAGATTGTCAAGGCCACTAAGGTGTCTCTATTGGATTGGTTTCCTTAGAGCTATAACTCATTAAAATCTACATCCATTAAGGCTGCAACAAAACATTCTTTTACTTAATTATAACTTACTTTTCAACTGTCAAAATTTGCTAATAATTTGCCCCTATAATCTACTAGTCCGAATGCATCTTTTGGGTGGATTCTTTATGATTTTTGGTGGTTGATTTTTCTGTTGAACAACTTGTTTGCTAAATCCATAAGGCTGCAATTATATCTCGACAACACTTATCTGTAATAGCCATAAATTGTTGCTAAATTCCAATGCTTTTATACTTGAGTGTTACTAGTGTTTACTAGCTTATCTCCTGCATCAGTTACATGACTTTTAACATCTTATCTAGTAGCTTTATTAATTTCTTCTTGCTGATATATATCTTTGTTGATTGTTGCAAATAGGAACAAAAAGATTGACTTGCTTGTCCACTTAACATATAGCTTGTATATTTGGATTTTATCATGTCTCGAGGTACAAACACTTTCCGCATGTACTCAAAGACTTGGCAACCTTAAAGCATTTTCGAGATGTGTCATCAAAGACATCTTCCACTTAGAAACTAAACCTATTGTAATACCCTTGTTTCCTCCAGCTTGTAAATATAACTAGAACTTGCCAAAAACAATGCGGCAAACTAAATATGTGTGAATGTTGGATTCCATGAACCTTTTGTTATAAAAGGGAATATATGTATCTATGCTATTAATTAAAATGGAGAGTTTTGCATAACTGCTGAAAGGGGGGCTTGCCAAGATAGATCATGATGTTATGAGAGATATGGTGAGGGGAACCAAATTTTTTTGAGATGACCCCCAACAAACCAGTACCTTACTGGAATTAATTGCTCAGGCCCAAAACAGTCCTCTGACCCAGAAATGAATTACTAGTCAGGATGGTAGTTGGAAAACTCCTCCTCAAGAGTTAATGAGGATATGGGGTAGATTACCCATTTACAAGGCTTCTATACCTGACAACGAGTTGGGGATTCATACCCACATAATTGTGCCGAGGAAGGTAAGAAATGAAGTAATTTTGTCGGCAGAGGCAGAACTGTGAGGAAGCAGAGTGGAAAGACCAATCTCTAGAAGAGAGAAGAGCGTTTGCATCTCTCTGGTTCCAAGGAGAACTAAGAATCAAGCTCATTCTAGGTGCATAAAGTTGTTGGAAGCATTTTCAGTCCAAGCTGATAAACGAGGCTGAGGAGTGACTGTGGAAGTACTCGTGTAGACCCCCTTGCTTGGTATAGAGAAAACCAGTTGCCAAGATCCCGTGGGAGGAGGAGAGTAACCTCTGTCCTTGACTATTGTAGAGTAAGAACAAATAGTCTCTCTTAGAGCATCATGGTATAGCTCGGGGATGGCCATTGGTAAATCCATTCAGGAGTGGTTGTGCCTACGTTTGGGTGGAAGCATGCACCCCTTTCAGCAGTCGCTTCATGATCGCTGGTTTCTAATAAGTATTTTCATACTCCGTGTATTGAAATGGAAATGACGATTGAATATACATGTCTATGACTAAGTTATGTATTGAATGATTAAGGTAGAAATGCTCATTGTATTTCTATGAATTTCATACTTTGAATGGTCTTATGTTTGCCTCAACTTAGCAGCTAGAGGGTTATGGGACGTGAGTCTGCAAGAAAGTCGAGGTAGGGTTAACTGAAATGCTTATGCCATGCCGACCTCTCAAGTTTACCTTCGTGGGAATACTAAGTTCAAACTCTGTAGAAGGAGGGTGCCTCCTTTATGCCCTTCACCCATATGACCAAGGTCTGGGGACCCTGCGCTAGGCCCCAAAGGAGCTAAGCCTTTTTGGCTTCAAAACTCTGGGAGTTACGAATTCTGGGGTGTTACGACCTTACCATTTGCAATCGACCGAAGGAAACGATTTTTATGGTTACCAATGAGGGTGACCAACGTCTAGCGGTTTCCCTAACCATGGTAGATATACCTATCCTACAGTTAAACCCTGACACATTTACCAATTGTGAAGTAACGTGAGCTGCAGATAAGAGGGTATTCAAGAGTTCCTTGGTCGTTGGATCTACGCCGAGGTAAGTCCAGTGTTGGACACTTAGGGATAACAGAGGTGTTATAACCCCAAAATTCCCAAATGTCGGAGTTGCGAATTGATATGAACCGTGGATTTGGGGAGTCCGGTGAAGACCCCTCTTAACTGTCCGATCAACCAGTGGAGGGAATTGCATACGATACTTCGGCGAAGTCCTACTTCGGGAAATTGGAGTTGTCATAATTGTTATCACTCCAAGAAACTCTTTGTGGTTGTGGGTCAAAGATGCTTGGTAACTTAAGGTAAAAATATTTTTATGTTTATGTATATGTGGATCAATGGGATAACTCAATTACAGTATGGCACTCAGACAGTAAAATGACAATCAAATAAACCAGTGCTCTCAAGGATTGATGATCAGATGATAGCTTTAAATGGGTGAGAAAACAATGTTCATAAACTGAATACAAAATGTAGGGTTTAATAAACAATGATAAGCAACTCAATATCAAATTATGAGCTAACCAATGAGATAACCATCATTCTGTAGCTAAAACAACTTGCTAGAAAGTACATAAGGGAAAAGGGAATCTGACATCAAAAGAGAGAGAAAACCGTGATTTGAATTATCATAGAAAAGTCAATTTACAACATAATGTATTCCTCTATCCATAATCGAACCTTGGGTCTGTAAAAAAGATAGGCATTTATAGCCTTTACAACAAGTCTCAGATCCTGGAAAACTGGATCTGGATTCTAAATATAGAAAGCCAAAAACTAACTGAATACAATAGGATAACTAAAGAACTAATTCCTAGGAATCGAACTGTCTTCATAGTTTGTCGTTGACGTCTGGTCTTCATCGTTTCTATGTCTCTGATGTGTCATGGAGGAAAAGACACATGTCTTCAGTGGCTGGAAATCTTTCAACAAATGTGAATAGAGCTTTAATTGACCAATTAAGCATTCACCTTCAAAATCTCCATGAATCTTTGAAACTGAATATGTCCTTATTTGGTGATTAATCTTTTGATACTCTCTTATCCCTTAAATCACTCAAAAAATCACTATGTTCGAGCTCAACTCTTCAAAATTCTCATTCTGCAGTTTCCCCAACTATTTCACCTTAGAATTTGCTAATCAGCTGATGAAAGCTCTGCTTTTCAACAACTAATTGGTTATAATTTTGACTTCTGTGCTGGTGAAAGCTCTGTTTTGATAAAAAAGGAAACCTTTCATATTCAAAATTGTTGTTCCATAAAAAATAAGTGTTCATTTGATTGCTCTCCCTGCAAATTTATAACAACCTGGGCTAGCACCTGTAAATCTGGATGTGTGTTAAACTCGCCAAAAATAAGCAAGTGAAATGAAATGTGTTAATATACAACCTTGCCATATCCGAAAACAGATGTTTTGCAAAACTAATACATTTTCTTCAATTGATGATGAAGAATTCTCTGTAATCTTCAAAACCTGGAATGGCATAATATTTGGATATCCTTCATTTTTTGCAGCTCTTTGTATTATCGATGCCCTGCTTAACATGTTCTTGATCAATTTCAAAAATACCTAGAAAGCTCTTGACCTAATTTGATAGTTACACAGAGAAGAGTTTACCATGGTGAGTGCAACATTTGTCCCAACAAACTTATACTCACATTTTGATGCATCAGAGGACGCTGCCATAATTAATGAATCAAACCTGCTTCTACAAAATGTATGACAACAGGCAAAACAACCATCCCATTTGTGAAACAAAATACTTGATCTGCACCTTCTAACAGATCTCCCAATGAATTGTGAGTTGGATTACCATTTTTAATATAATCATATGGATTGTTCTCTTGCAGTAGAAGGCTGATTGAAGATTACAATATTTTAACATGAAGATGCCATTTAATCTTCCTCTACAGGATATATTTGAAAGTGGGATACGAATAAACCCTAACCACTCCCAGTTTGTATACTGCGACCACAGGACACCTGCAAACACCTGTTTGACAACAACGGATAACAAATTCTGAAATGTGGATACCATTCATCTCTGTTTAGCGCTTGCATAGCTTTTATATATCAACACATGTCTTGACCTGTCGATTACTCCAAAACGTAGCTATACTTACAAAACACCTGCCCACACATTCTCTGTCTGTATTTTGAGCATAAATGACAACTATGTTAAATGGATGTAATCGGTGCTTGAAAGCACTTTCTCTGACGTGTTGAATCATATTCGACACCTGTTCATTGGAATGGTCTCAGGTTTGGGCAATTGCGCTGGGATTTAACATGTAAAATCGATTTGGCATAACTCGTGGATTGGGCTATGACTTGGTGTTTTCAACTCATAGCTTGTGAATCAAGCATATGGTCTTAGGTCGATTTGTGGCATATGTGACTGTAATTTGACAAGTGGTTTGGCTTATGGTTTGGGTCTGTGGTTCCCCCAAAAGTTTGGTCAAGTCTTCAAAGCCCGAAAGGCCTTATTTATCTTAACTTATGGACTTGGGTTCATGTATTAGACTTAGGCGCTTTAACACACACCAGTCCTTAGAATAATAACAATAGTAAATCTAAGGAAGCATAGAATTAAGATTTAGGTAATACTAACAATGTGTGTTGTGATATGCAAGTCAAGGACAGAGTCACAAAAGTTTGGAGCAATTATGATCAATGAAAGCTGATAAGGAAACTAGAAGTTTAAGACAATGGCCAAAGGCTTAAAAGGAAAATGAGTGAAA
The DNA here is from genome assembly GCA_000966675.3 of Picea glauca. NCBI lineage: Eukaryota > Viridiplantae > Streptophyta > Pinopsida > Pinales > Pinaceae > Picea > Picea glauca. Next base: position 190,381 of record JZKD02S2054285.1, on the reverse strand, counting down.
TAGAGAGAGAGAGAGATAAAAATGCTCTCAAAATACTAGTGCATTTTGATTGCTAACAATAATGTTGAAACCCTGAATGTCGGAGCTGCGAAGTAATGATAATCATATATCTAGGGACCCTTCGCAATCTCTCATGATCGTATATCTAGACCAGGGTCAGCCGTACGTTGACCACTTCAGGAACTAGGAGGAAGTCACACAATAAATCCTTCGAATGCCGAAGTTACGAAGTAACATAGGCTGTAGATCAAGGGGTCTACGTGGACACATATTGACCATGAGATCTAAGGGTGGTTGAAGGCTTTCAACCCGGAGTGACCTGGCACATTGATGTCACCCAAGGTGACGTGGACCCACAATTGATATGCCACGTGTCACCTGCATTCGTACGTTTCATAGACCCTATGTGCCCATAAAAACATGACACGTGTCACCCAGTGTAGCGACCACGTGTCATCTTTTCCTTGTTGTGTATCACGCTCGACACGTACTTTCTTGGTCCATCTAGTGGGTGGAGTGGTTGGGACCCACCTGTCCTTACCTCCGCATTTAATATGTCAGCACATGCGAGGGTGGACCCTTCAGGAGTCCAATACTTTGGGACTCTGGAGGTTTAATATGTAGTGTCGTAGACAAGTCGAAAGGCCCGAAGGTTGGAGCCACATGGAGAGATTTTGGGCTCCTTCAGGAGTTCTGGAATTCAGGACTCCGAAGGACATGCATGCAGAAAGGAAAATGGACGTTCAACGTCGAACTCCCGTCTAGCCTGTGTGTTAAATGAGGATAAAGTCTCGTCGTTGGATTGGACGGTGGATGGACTTCCCCCATGGATGTAGGAACTTGGGGGATGGTACAGATGGGGTGGAACTATGTGGCCCACTATTGAGAATGTCCGAAGAACTTCAGGAGGCCATAACTTGCAATTTAGAGCTCGATTTTGAGTCTGGTATTAATCATTAGAAAGCCACGCTTGAGTATAAGAGGATGGAGACCTCAGAGAGATGATTCAAGATGATTAAAGTAAGCAAAATTTTGATGCCCGATCCCTGGAAACGATACTTAGGGGTCATGTGTGTTACAAATTGGTCTTAGAGCATGCAACAACACTTGGCCTGCTTGGGCTCATGAACGAGTAGCTTAAAAATATTATTAGATACCCTTTAAGGGTAACACACTATCTTACCCCATTCGTAATAGGAATACTTAAACCTCTACTAAAGGAAGGAATGAAAATTTATGTTGTTGTATATGTTTTGAAAAACAAAATGTGAACTATGTGTTGATTCAAAAACTAGTAGATCATTAAACTAAAAAAAAAAATATTTTATCGGCACTCAGGCAGTCAGTGAACTGTAGGAAAAATACAACATAAAGGATTATGGCACACCATGAATTGGGGGAAAGTTCCCACAATAGAGAGGAAGAATCTGATGAGAGGAGGGCAGTGGAAACCCCTCTAGATCTAGTTGAAACTATGAGAAGCCTCATGGCAGAATTACATAGTTGTAAGGATGACAATGAAAGGATGATAAAAGAGCAAGAAAAGAAAATTGAAATTAACACAGTCTTACTACAAAGCTTATCATATATACAAAGACAGTTGCAACATGGACCAACAACCAGTTGTTCGACAACATAGGTATTCCAACAGAGGACGAACACCTTCAGTAACCACTCACATAACCAGATCAAAGATCAACACACCGATGTTTTCACATGGTAAAACCCCTACGAGGAAACATCCATGGCCCGAGCCAACGCTGCCGCTTGGAGCAGTTTATTAATGCAAAGAAAAATATTACAGAGAGATTTTAGAAGAGAGTTTCTCACAATCGATCATCAACAAATGACCCTCCATGCTCTTTAAATAGAGATCATGGACCAATAGAGTGTTAAGCCATGAATAAATGGTCGTTAAGATCGAGGAGAGTATGAACCGTCGGATCACTCTATGTCAGGAACATATCATGACCATCAGATTTCCTAACTACAAATGCATACTAATGCATACTAAAGAAACACACTAGAAAACACACTTTTACCTAACGACACAATAGACCAAGTAGATCTTA
>JZKD02S2054285.1:165885-177111 GCA_000966675.3 Picea glauca | reverse complement strand
AGAATGAAAAGGTAAATATGCAATGATTTATTAGTGGACTACCTCAGTCCTTCCGAGACAAAATTTAGTTTGATGAGCCAAGGACCTTAGAAGACACTATCTGGAAGGCAAGGCATTGCTATGAGTAATTCAAGAATAAGACAAAACCTCATGAGGACTAGAAGAAGAAAAGTAGTTTGGGATTCAAGAAGAAGGGGTTTAAACCCTCAAGATTTAAGAACTATGGGAAATTTTCTAAGATGAATTCCTTCTAAAAATGTATATCAACAAAATTTCCCCTCTCAAAGTGGAAATAAACCCTTTGGAGCAGCCTCAGATAAGACTGATAACACAAAGAGAGAACCCTTCAACTTTTGGGGTTGTGGAGAATAACATCTACTGATGGACTGCCCATATAGGGAGAAAAACAATAGGAGGGTCTACAATTTCCAAGAGGCTACCATAGTCAATGATGTGGCTAGGAGCATGCCACAAATTTATGCATCCTTGGATAATAAACAAGCTGACCACCAAGCTTCAATGGTGGAGATGGAAGGTATTATTGCTAACCATATAGTTTCCATTTTAATTAACCTCAGTTCTAATTTAAGTTATTTTTTCCCTGAAACTGTTGATAAATGTAAATTGCAACAAGTTAAACATGTTAAATCATGGCTGGTACAACTAGGGACTGGATCCAAAAGAAAAGTAACAGAGGTCATACCAACATGCAAATTCATTATGAATGGGTTACCCACCCAAGCAACCCTAAACATGCTCCCCTTAGGATCTTATGACTTGCTAATTGGCATGGACTGATTGGATGCCCATAAAACCAAGATGGAATGTTACAATAAAACTTTTTAGTGTGAAGATGAAGAAGGGGGGAAGATAACCCTTCAAAGGATTCGAAAGCCTGTCTCAGTGAGACAAATATCAACCCTTCAAATGAAGAAGTATTGCAGAAAAGGATGCCCTTTGTATGCAATACAAGTGTTGAACTTTGTTGAGAACAACAAACCAAGCCTAAAGGACCATCCCATATTAAGAGAGTATAGATATGTGTTTCCAAAAGAGATACCAGGTCTACCTCCAAGAAGAGATATTGACTTTTCAATAGAACTTGCACCAGGAGCGGTGCTAGTTTCTAGAACACGCTATAGAATGAGTACACTAGAGATGGTTGAGCTCAAAATATAGATAAAGGAGATGATGGACAAAGGCTACATTCAACCTAGTGTGTCTCCATGGGGAGCACCAGCCTTGTTGGTGAAAAAGAAGGATGACACACTCAGGTTGTGCATAGACTATAGAAAACTCAATAAGATGACCAATAATAATAAGTATCCCTTGCCAAGGATCGATGACTTGTTTGACCAATTAAGGGGTGCTACAATTTTCTCCAAGATTGACTTGAGGTCTGGATACCATCAGGTCAGAATTAAAGATGAAAACATCCACAAAACAACCTTTAGGACAAGATATGGTCACTATGAATTTGTGGTGGTGCCATTTGGGATAACCAATGCACCAACCACTTTTATTTGCTTAATGAATAATGTACTCAGTAATTTCTTGGACATATTTGTATTGGTTTTCATTGATGATATCCTAATATATTCTAAGAATAAGAAAAAGCATGAGGAACATCTCAAACTAGTGCTTCAAGTGCTAAGAGAACATCAATTGTATGTTAATTTTAGTAAGTGTGACTTTTTCCAGAAACAAGTCCATTACTTAGGCCATGCTATTTTTGAAGAAGGAGTGGTAGTTGATCCTAACAAGATCAAAGCCATTATGGAATGGCCTACAACAAAGGATGTATTTGACATAAAATCCTTTATGGGACTAACAAGATACTATAGGAGGCTCATAAAGGGATTTTCCAAGATCGATTTCCCAATCACCTCCCTTCAGAAAAAGGGAGTTAAATTCATTTGGACATTAGAATGTGAAGAGAGATTCCAAGAGTTGAAATACCTTCTAACCAATGCACATGTGTTGAAGATTACAGACCCAAAGAAGGACTTCCTGGTGTGTATGAATGCCTGCAAGGAAGGGCTCAAAGGAGTCCTTCTTGCAACCTAGGAATGTTCAAAGTGGCCATCAAGGGGGCACCAATGTTTTCAAAGAAAGGAAGATCACAAGAATCCCCTTGGGCAGGGGTCCCTTGGCTTGTATCCTCAAGAAAATTTTCCATATAGTTCTTATGCATAGGTTCATCCCCTGCGGGATTTTTCATGTCCATAAAAGTATCACGCACTGATTCTAGGGAACTGGTGGTATAAAAACCCACGCCTTCAAGGAGGTGGCTCCACACTTTCAAGAGAAAGACCTGGGGTCCTTCCCAACCAGTGGAGAAATTGGTTAACCACCTTGAATCAATGATCCAAAATCAACGACACTGAAACAACTTAAGGACAATTACACAAAGCAACACTCCAATAAAAATCCCTAAGATAAACATCTCTAACAAATTTTTTTTCCAAATATTTATCCCAGGTGGATGAGGTCATGAGTCCAAAGCAATGAAAAAGTTGAAAGGGACCTTCTGAACGAAGGCATGGGTTGATTAAGTCCCATGGAGCAATGAACAAAGGAGTAAGAAGTAGTTATCCCGACCTCCAATAACCAACCTTATCCAGTGCAAGCACCCACGCTTCGTAGGGCACCCTCCAAAAATACTAAAAAGTGTGATACAAAATCTGCCCCATGTAGCATGTCAAGCCCCTGTAGTCACCTCTGAGATCCCTAGGAAAATCCACTAAGGTCACCAACTCGTTGTCAACCTCTGGGGGGTACAATCGATAGTAGGGATTGAATGTATGGATGGGGTAACAAGTCCCAAATATTTGAAAGTGCCACCCCTCATGAAGGTAAAGGCACTAGCTAAACCCCTAATATATGATCTCTCCACTATGCTTAGTCAAGATTTGGAGGGGAAATCTCCTTGCCTCTCCTTCTCGCGACCTCATGTTTAGCTCCTATGTTAGAGGAGGATCTCGAATATACTTATACAAAAATTGGATTTGAGATTCTCCCTAGCTCAGACTCCTATGTTTTCTCAATGGCCTTGGAGAGTTATCTCTCCAATCCGAATCCAAGGCCCTAACCCTAAAATTGTTTGTGAACCCTAGAAACAAATTCTAGTACATTTTAAGTTTAGCGTTCATTTTAGTATTTGTTTTTACTCAAAGGGTATGCAGGTGAAATTGATGTTGTTTGAGACTCTTGCAAAAATGAAACTTATAATAACACTGACAAAGAAAACTTTACACTAATTTTTCAAATGAAAAAATAGTTTCAACAAGAAAATGCATGGACAATCCTATGCTAGTATCTTTTTCTTTTTCAAATAACAATGCAAACAATGCAAAGAAAGAAAGAAACTTAACTAGCAGAAAACTAGGGTTTTTTTGTTGTTTTCTTTTTTCAAAGAAAAACTAACAAAATATGCTAAAAGAAACTACAAAATACACGATTCATGCTCGCCCCCCCCCAATATAAACTGTAGAATACATGATTCAAAATGAAAATAGTTTTTCTTTAAAATCCAAGATAAAAGTAAGCCAATAATCCTAGGAAATCAAGAGCAAGGTCTTTTCTGATTTGAAGGTTTTCACAAGCTTAGACACATTAATAAAAAGCAATCACAAACTCAAGGAGCCCAGGATATCTTGGAGAAACCCATAAATCTCCCAAAAACTGAAGAAATAATTTTTTTTCACAAATTGCTCATATGTCCACGACTGTGTGAATTGAGACTCACGGATGTCCACGGGTATGACACAGTAAAAGCACAGATATCCATGACCGATATAATAGAAAAGCGTGGATAAATATGTAAAATTTGAAAAAAAAAAGAAGGACTTTTAACAGGGAGACTCCCAGAAACTTATGGAAAATTTTCCAGATAATAAAACTTTGCAACAAATCTTGGAAAATAGGAAAACTCACAGAAATAAAAAGGGACACGCAAGCCACCCTAACACCGACCCAAACTAGAAGAAACCCCAATATGGTCACCAATTCTGTTGATAGGATATTTCCCTCGTGATTATGGGTCGAAATCACAACAGATCAAGACTGTATGGAGAAGACAGAAATCTTCCCTCCAAGACAAGCACACAAAAACTGAAAGAATAACTACTTTACAAGGAGAAGTTAGGAAAGGATGAGGGAGAAAAGGTGCACCTTAGGTCTCTCATTTGATGTTGATCCCACTCCTTGCTCTTGAAAAACTCTAGATACTTTGTTGGAAGTAACCTGCAAAATGGACACAATACCAGAGCTAATACGAAGGTAGTTACACGATTAAAGAGTATGCATGTCATATATCATATTCAAAGTAAACTTAGTAAGAAAATACATACAATGAACACATGATAGGAGGGAAAACAAACTCTTCTATTAACACCAAATCATAAAGGTAAGTTACAACCTTGTCTCACCTTTGGAACTGTCTCGAAGCCAACTATCCAGGTTCCTCCAATAATCCCTCAAGCATCAACTCAACCATTGTGCTCTTCCTTGAATGGCCCAAGTAGGGATAAGGATACACCCAATATCTATATAAATAGGAAAGAAATGTTTGAAAATAAGTTTCCAAATAACAGGGGGTTTTGCTCAGAGGATAATAGGAAAGGGAGGCTTGTTAGATGTTGGTAGCATAATCTTGCACCAAGGGACATGACCATGTCTTAGCCCTCAATGGTGATTTTATATCTTCCCCAATAGGTTGGGGGAGTTGGAATCTATTTTGCACGAGCATGGGGACATTGGGAAATGAGCACAACCAAAAAAACCCGCCCAAAAACTCAGAATTATTTTATTTTTTCCATTTTTTAGGGCATTCACGGGTGTTAAACTAGGAAGTCGTGGATGTCTGTGCTTTGATTGAAAGGATCCCAGAGATATGTGCAAAATACATGTTTTTTAAATGACTTGCATGAGGCAATTTGGGAAAATGTCTAGCAAGCCAAGGGAAAGGGTTAGGCCATGGCACAAATGCATAGGTGTGGAATTTTGTGCTATAACACATGTGTATATAATGCATTGAGGAAAATTCATAAATAATGGGGAGGGGAATTTAATACCCCTAGGATGAACCCCAATTGTAAATTTACATATAGGTTGGTGAGCTAGGATATTTTGGACCATAGTGCCATTGTAAATATGTTTTGAGGCCAGAGTGCCTTCGTGGTTATTAGGCTCGAGAGCCAAAATAATAAAAGGATAGAGAGCCTATCATTGTAATATGTAATCACGCTTGGATATTAATAAAAATACATTACTGTTGCAGACCAACCAGATGAAAGAGTAAGGGGGGATAAAACTCCACTAAAGGGAAAGGGGGCTAAGGGTCTAGGAAGAGGGGCTAAGCCAAGGAAATATTATAATAATATTTCCTAAAGTCTAATTTATGGGATATTTATTTATTCTAAGTTCCTAAGTGGGAGGAATGTATCACCATGTGGGGCCCATGTAGTTCTCACTATGACAAATGTCAAGTTGGGAACTTGCATAAAAAAAGTAAAGAGATTAGTACATTTAAGTACATTCACTCAACATTCTTCCATTTTTTTTACTCTTTCCAATGGTAAAGAACTTAGTACATTTTTATTCTTGCCATTCTTCCACTTAATACTCCTTTCCATCCATATTCGTACTTGTACTTGGGAGCTTTTGTAGCTACTTGTAACTAGAGACTCCTTAGAGGTCTGAGTTGAAGAAGTGGGTTTTCAGGCCTATGTGTACTTCAAAGAAGTGGGTTGTCAGGCCTATGGGCATTCTCTCTGGGTGAGAGAAATGCTGGGATTTGTTTCTTGGTTGTTGGGCAATAACTATCGGGCTCTGAGATTTTTTTTTCAAGCTTTTGTTGAAGCCCCAAAAGGGAAGTGGGGCAGTCAAAGAACTATTGAGTAGAGAAGGGGCACACTTCCTGGGGTGGGACAAGTTACGGGAAATGATATACTATAGGCTAGTTTCAACAGTTCGCACCTTGAACTGATTGTTGTTGTGTTGATAAACCTTAGATTGGCTTAGGAATCCATCCATGGTGGAGTATCTAGCCTCAGCTCGGGGTGACCGATTGCTGAGATTTTATGAGCAACAAAGTCTATGGATGGGAGGAATGTCTGAGGTATGCAAGCACTTGCTGACTATTTCAAAAGATAAGTGTTCTTATGTGTTTACATGTTATTTATTGTGTGTATTTTATGCTAATTCTGTTATGAAACTATTTTTATATTTATACTTGCATTTTATGTTGTTAGACTTCATAAATTATTCATATGCATATCATTTTGTAAATTTATTCAGTATCAGAGGCAAAAATTTAGTGTGGCATTTCCCAACTTGGGGTTGGGGATGCTACAATGGATTCTATATGTATCTCCAAATAGTGGACCTAGGTAGTTAATGAAGGATTTTAATTTGTAATTGATACAACCCTTTGACTAAATAGGAGCCATCATGTATCCCCCACCCTCTACTATCCTTGATCATCAACCCGATAGAAGTGACTCCTTGTAAAAGGGAGAACAAAAACTAAATTTTCCCTAAGAGGTGAGTTGAGGAAGAAAGTTTTTTACATTCTTGCCACAATCTTGAGTCGATATGATCCCAATTTGATAAATCAAACAAGGTGTGAATACCACAGTTTGAAATCCATACTTTAACATTACACTACTCTTGATGGTTAGATAAAGGAGCTTTGTCTAGAATAATTTCCTACCAAATATTTATTGACCACCCATTTCTTGGTACTTGTTATAGCGCAAGTTCTAGGTTGTGAAAATCCTAACCCGACAACAAAGCAAGTGCTACAACTTGGGAATCCTACGCCCAATGTCACCTCGATGTTGGTCCCGCACTTCAAGAGTGACTAGGTCAATCTCGGGAGGCATTCCTGGTGACCCTAGGGGGGATGAGAAGGATGAAGGGAAGTGTAAGGATAAGTCCCCCGAAATTTCAAGTGATGGAAGAATATTGGTTGAAAATGGTAAGTGAAGAGAGGTAAATGGATACCAAGTGAAGAGATAGTTTCCCGTGCACTTGTACCTGCCCGAAACACAAGAAAAGGCACCTTGCAATGCTTTATGTTAGTATGGATCAACAATTTAAGATTTTTGTCCCTAATTTGTAGCAGTGGATGACACTTTATATCAGAAAACAAAGTATCCAAATCAATATATAAAGCACAACATCAATTGGAAATATCATCAATGAATTTAGTAATCAATTATGACTTGAGCATAGCACTTTAAGAATGAATAACACAAGTTGTTATAAAATGATTCTCTACAGTAAATTATCAGCCTTATGGCTGTAGCATTCAATGACATGTAGCAGCAAAATCATCCATAGAAAATTCCCCAAAACTAGCCTAAAAAGTGCGCCCTAGTTAGTGGAATCAGTGGTTGAAAATTGGAGGAAAGTTAAGGGCTAGTTAGTGAGATATTAACACCTAGGGTTAGTGATTTTCTGCAGCCTACTAGCTATAGGAAACAAGTTAGTAAAGAAAATGAGAAATCATGGAAGAAAAGGGACACCCTAAGGGAGGAAAAATCCACAAGGCATCAAGAACACTATCCAAAAGAGAAAGCTTGTAAATGTTGAAATTTCACATTTGTCGAGGCAAATGTTTTGTATCTCCAATGCAACTTAAAATTGATTAGTGCCTTAAAATATTGGGCATTGGGATCAAAGAGATGAATAAGCTTATCTAAAATCTTGGGGGTGTACGCCCTTGTAGTTCCCAAGTATAGCTAGACTCCTTAGGGTCATGCCAAGAGGGTATACACCCTTGTATTTCTCTAGGAAAAAACACCTTGAACAACAATAGACCTTACAAAACTTAAGCTTGGATAAAAGATTTGAATTACAAATTCCCTAGGTGTGTACACGACCTTGTAATTCCTAGTTTTTTTCAAACCAAAACAAGAATACCTTGGAGGGTGTATGCCCTTGTAATTCTCGAAGGAAACTTGTGCATAATAATCTCCTTCAAAACAAACAAATGAAAATACCTTGGGGAGGGTGTATTCCCTTATACTTCTCCCAAGGGTTTGAAAAGTGACAAATTATAGAATTTAAAGCAACATAACTAGACAATAAATGTAGTTTTCTCTTACCAAATTCATAAATAGTATTGAACAAACCCTTATCTCCAAGATTTAGAACATCCACATGCCAGAGAAAGTGATTCCAAGCCTAGTGCATAGCTTTTCCACCAATAGCCAAGAAAAACCAAGACAAGTGAAAAGAGAGAGAGAAAATGCTCAAAGCTAGTGAAAATTTCAGTCTAATAAGCTCTCACAGTGGAGAGTTGTGTTTTTAAAACGAGATCTTATGATCTCTATTTATAAAAAATGTCACCAAGGTGACTTGTCCATAAGGGGGAAACCACAATATGAGGGGTCAACAACCCTAATATTTCCCCCTTAACAAAGCAATATTAAACAATTCATTTAAAATTTCACTTTTTGCACAAATAAAACCCTAATTACATGGACGTCACCTGTTTAGGGGACGTCTTGCCACTTTGGAGAAGTCACTGGTGTTGGAGAAGCATGGGTAGGCCTCTAAAGGCCACATATCAAGCATATAGATGATCTCATCATGATGAAGACCCTCTTCTCCTTAAAATTTCCCCGTGTCAAATGAGTGGCACCTCACCACCATGCTCTATCCCCCCAAACATGACGTCAAGCTTCAAAAAGAGGATGTTTTTATCCTCCTGGGAAAATCATTTGGCAAGTGAGGATTGGGCTATGTTTTCCAAGGAATCATCAAGGCCTTCCAAGTCTGATCTTCCCCATCTGGCATGCGGGCCCTTGACTTCCAACATGTGGGATTGTATCCCCATGGAAGCCCAAGTTAGGCTTGTTCTCCCAAAATTATCCACGGCCAACTAGGTCTTGCAAAGACAAATGGGCGCGCCCTCTAAGGATATCAAGTCATAACATAATTATAAGTGAATCCAATCAATAAATAATTAATCTGAGCATGTGCATCAAAGATCACTATATCAAACAATTAATTTCTCAAAGACACTATGCAACTTATTGTTATAGGAAAATTCCCCTGCGAACAAGTGAATATCCTCTTGGATTCTATACCCCTACTACCAAGATAGAAATATGCAAATAGACACTAAAATTATTTTAAAAATAGTTAAGCCAATAAAAAGAAAGAGAGGAAGAAATTATGATGTACCTTGTTCTAAAGCTTGTCCTCGCTTAATCCAATCTGAAGTTGATCTCCAAGCTCCTTAGCATGACATGATATCTGCAATTCAATGGACAGTGAAGAAAAAAAAGACTCCCTACTCTACTAAGATTAGTTTAAACCAAATTCATCCACAATACACAAACTTGAAGGAAATAGGGAAAGCATATATTAAAGAACATTAAAAAGATACTTACAATTTGTCGATGTAGTTGAAGCAACCTCTCCAAGTCCTCCTTGTCCAACCCCTTGCTTGAAAGATCCACGTTCATAATGACAATACTTTTGTTGATTATTATACCCCTCTTCACCATGTGAATGCCTCCCTTTATAGGATTTGAGAGGCTCAACCACCTTGGCTATATTTGGGATAAGTTGAGGACATGACTCCATCTGTTGTGGCATCTCCCTTAGATGCATCCTAAAGCTTAGATTTGAGCCAAACCAAATCGAATCATCTCTATCTATCCTTAGAGAAAAAGGGGATTTGTTCCCATGATTTTCTCAACCAATCGATGCTTCCTCAAAATGGGCAGCAAAGTGCTGCAACTCTCCATGCTAGATGGATAGAGAATGCTAGCGCTCCCTGCATATGAGCAGGGGAGTGTTGATTTTCCAAAAATTTGTCAAGATGACCAATTATCAAGAAAAAAAAATTTGTTTAGTATGTCAAATGATGTGGTTTCTCCTTTCAACATGTTCTAGAGGATGTATCAAGTGTTTCCATGATGTCGTTCACAATGCGACATATGCAGAACGAAAAATGTGACATTTACGACACTTGCGACAAAAGTGCGACACTTGCGATAATGAGAATTTGACATTATCGAAGTGAGGATTTTTACGTGTAACATATTTCCCCCCAAAGTGTGAAGTCAAAAGATGAAATCTGATGACCAAAACGCTTTGTAGATTTTTTGAAGAAAGGGATGGAGTTAGAGAACCTGGTAGAAGCTGCAAACAACCATCAAACAAATGTTATCGTGTGTTTCAAACCCAAGGAAGACATACATATGCTTGGGTAACAAAGAACTTAAGGTATGGCCCCCAATATATACATTGTGGATCCATGACGATATTGACTAAGGGTATAGCCACCAAAGATAAAATGTGGATCCATACCTCCATGACATGAACGGATCGTAGCCATGAGAAATACATAGTGGAGTTACGAGATGATAAAACATAGCCACAAACCAATGCAATGTGGATCTATGTGACAATCTATATATCATCATGCCCAAATGATCTCCTTCGTAGCCTGGGAAAAGAAAATAATAGAGTGAATGGTCAACCGGGGGTCTTCGTCCCAATCTCGATGTGGTATGAATCTAGCCATGTGAATAGATGTTTTGATGTAGAACATGGTAGAAACCACTTGATTACTGTTCATTGAGGTAAACCGTTAAGAAGTGTGAGGGAAATCACTAGTCATGTCAATGACTCCCAAGGTACCCTAGTACGATCAAATGAATGTGAATAAGTGAGCTGAAGTCGAACATTCATGTAATCATCCGATCAGAGTTCAATGATGTAAACCTATCGTCAGAAGTGAGGAGGCCTGCCATTAAGGCATGCGGGTCCTAAGGTACTAACTGGTTTCTAAGTCTAATTCTCGGATGATGTGTTGAAGTCGACGGGAAAAGAATCATTGAAGGAGGGCCTTCATGTATCCCCCATCATTGACACAAAACTGACATAGGAAAGTGATGTAATATGGTGAATTGAATAACTATGTACTGATACAGGTATCAAAAGTGGAAATTTGTGATGCTTGTCTCTCGAGTCGGATACTTCCCTTGAACATTAAGGCACAACATGAGACTTGGCAGAATAAACGTAATGTGGACCAAAACATAATGCAATAGATGCTATGAGATTCATTGGATGACCCAATGTTTTGGAAAGACTCATAGGATTGGTTCAGTGCAGAGGTTTAGTGGATTATCTAAGTGTTTGAAATGCAGGTAAAAAATAAGTGTTGTGTTCAAGGGAGAATGCAAGAGTTATTTGTAA
>JZKD02S2054285.1:119684-138574 GCA_000966675.3 Picea glauca | reverse complement strand
GTTCTTTTTAGATTAAATTCTTATATTCCTCTGTGTGATGTTTTGCTGTTTACAATTTCATAAATTATCACTGAACCAGGAAACGGCCTTACTTGTGTTATTATTTTCTGTTTCATGTTTTAAAGTTGTTCATTTAATATCCGACCCGAATGTCTGAAGTAACAAAATTATCAAAAACTCTTTAATAAAAAACATAAAAATCAATTACCCATGACAGTACCAAACGGAAGACAACCAAACATAGAACCCGGTTTGCAAGACCAAACTAGCATTGCGTTGAATTTGTTTAACACTATCTTACAAACTGCAACGCACCGAACCGAGTTAGAGAGGTCGTGGGCAGCGATAGAACTCGATATAACTATTCAAGAACAAAGGGAAGAAAGACGGAGACAGTTGAGAAACTGATTCTGATATGGTTTTCTTTGTTTCTTAGCTTTAAAAGCATTATCATATTTGGATGCCTAGACGGTGTGTTTTATAGCCTTAAAACACAAACTCTGGAACAACACAATCCATGGATTACTGATATAAGATCTTATCCAACTAATTATGTTCTCATCAAAGTGAAATATGGACAAAACATCAAACAATAAATAATGGAAAACTCTATCCAAATTATTATCCAAATCTATTTTTACAAGCATACCTCTTTCACCATTTATTCAGTTGGAGTGCACTACTTCCTGAATAAGAAGGATATTGTTAGTGATTTTATCTTTCTCCATATATTGTCCCTAATTTTTAGATATGAGAGAAGGTAATATATTATTTGTTAGCCAGAAAAATAGTCATGATTTTGTAAGTAGAGTTGCAAAGAAAAATGTGCCAAAACCTAGAGAAAGTTGTGGGTTTTGATTCCTTGGGGATGAGCACAATAAAAGAAGAATTTGTGGCCCTACCATTTTAGGTTTAGCCATAGTCCCATTTATTATGTAGCACAAATAAAATTTAATAATATACCTTCAAGCCCAAAAAAAGCGGATGGAGAATCTATCGAGGTATGGGACTCGATCTGACTCTAGTCCCCAAATAGCCTCAACAACCTCTTCTTCTTGAATCTCTTTTCTAAGATCAAAGTTACCCCCATCACTTACCAAACAAGGTAAATCCTAGAGCATTTGTTCTAAAACAATGGAGTTGACATCTTCTGCTATGGTGTAAATCTTCTTGAAGTAGTTATAGGCCTCTTCATTGATGGGGTCAAAATCTATTAGTTTTATCCCATTAGCTTGAATTATTTCCTTGAGGTTGTTCCCGAGTTGCTTGTCCTTAGATTGTTTATGGAAAAGAGAGATATTTTTATCACCTAATTTAAGCCACAAGATTCTAGATTTCAAAAATCAATGTTCCTCTTCTCTTTGGAAAGCCTAGTGTTATTTGTTGTTTAGATCCCTTTCCTAAAAAATATTCCGATAAGATATTTCAGTTTCTTCTATGAGGATCTGCAACCTTCCTAATTGTTGGAAACCTAATCCAACAATTAGGGTTTCAAATCACAGTTTTGGTGGAGAGCATAGGAGAGAAAACATAGGTAGTTTCAAAGTGATCAATATTCTTTCAATACTCTTAGTTTTGCAACGGTTTTCCATTGAACAAATAACACCACTTTGAGAGTTATGAAGCACGGTGCTGAAAACTCCTTCAAGTCCTTCATTTGTATAGAGGAAAATGGAAAGACCATTATTATGCAGCACCCAATATTACCTACCCTTTAGTCAGAGCTCAATCATAGGGTATTGAAGGAATCTATTTAGAGGAATGAGACCACTGCTGGAGCAGCCATTGTTGTCAATACTATTTGGAACCCACCATTATAGATCTTGTTAGCACTCCGTAAATCTATTCGGCTGATAAAAAAATGACGAAGGTAAATTTTTCAACCAACTTTGAGACTCGAAACTAGCCTTTCGGATCTGTAAATGGCTCTCTCAGAAGGCGCGGTCTCCGCGTAGGATATGGCTTTGAAAGCAATGGCTAGATTTAACACCTTTGATCAAATGGGCTCTGGTTATATTGGCACAAGAAAATAAGACTTGGGTTATGGAGTCGATTTGAGGGAATGACAGAGACAAATGACTCAGTGACTGAACTTGAGAGGATAAGTCTAGGCGAGCAACAATCTTCGGTGTAAAACCGTAATGCGTGGCAGGAGAAAAACACAGGAAGTAACTTGGAGCAACGCTACGGGTGAATTCAGAGTTAGCTTTAGAAGAAAACGTTTTGTCTAAGTGGCGCGAAGAAGGGGTGCTGCACAACGAATCCACAGGTTCCAAAATTCATTCCGAAATAGACAGAAAAATATATGAATAAAGATGACATGAAGCACATACGCAAATAAAGAGGTACAATACATCCAACTGCTACAACTAGAATCTTTTCGTCAAGTTACAGGACCTTTGCATTAAATTTCGATCAAAAAACTCAAATTACATACAATAACTGTCGTCTACCAATTTTGCCAACCAACCTGGCCTACATCGAAAATATGAAATATATAAACGAGGGTGTCTCCTGGGATACCCTGCTTTCTAAATGCTACCCTAAAACTAGGAAAACCGAGCAGCATGCACTGGAGACTCTTCGCATGGCCTTTTCCAAAAATAGACAATAATCATGTCTGTTTACATGTGACTGTTCGCAAATTTTCCATGAGGATCCCATGATCGGACAAGTCTCGATATGAGGAAAAGATGTATTAGTGTTCCCCATCGATCAGATGTTTGAGTGGGAAGGTGTCTGCTGGGAACTCGCTATCTTCTATAACAACTTTGATTTTCGCTGTGTGCTCATTTGTTGGGAAAAATGTGTGCAGCAAGTGGATGTTTGATTTTTACGGTCGCTATCAAAATGGTAGAGTGATTTGGGGAGATGTGTCTTTCAAAACTCCCAAGATTTGTCTTATGCTTTCGGATGCAAAGATGAACACCCGCTAAACTTTATTTTTTTGCGCGCTGATGAGAGCCACGCGAGCTTCCTTCTCGGTCACTTTGCATTCCTTGGAATTATCTATATGCCTTTCCTCCATCAGTCTCTATGCTTCTCGCAACTGTACAATGGTGTCTTGTGCCTCTCTGAGCTGTCTTTTTAGCCATGCCACATTCCCTTCATGAACCTTCACTGCTGACGCTTCCATAGTATTTTTTGCTAGCTACCGCCTCAACTCCATGTTTTCCTGATAGAGTTTAGCGATAGCCAACTTTGCCTGCTTTAATTGTTGATATGACTCTTGATCATTCGTTCCTGTGATATCTATTTTCCTTGTTCTGCTCCTGCCTTCACGGATCGATCCTCCAGCAGGCTCTAGCTAGATTGTGTGCATGAGTAGTTCTTCAACCACCAATCTGGCACGCGACTCTTCTGAAAATTGAGCTTCCACAACTTCCTTGTTCTTCCTTGGCCTGCCCCTTCTCTGAGTCATTTCCGTTGAGGAGACAGGGCTTCTACTATCTTCCCTTCCTGTGCAAGTCTTCCCGCTTTAGGTTCCATGCGGTTTGATCTGGTCTTCTCTGTGGGTAAAGGAATGACTCCTTTCACATCCTTGGGAATGCCTGTTGCAGGTGAGAACGACTCCCAGTCGTTACGGGGCTTAGAACTGGAAATTCTACTGCTATGCACGCCTTTCCTTATGATTTGGGAGTTATCGATGGTGCAACCATTACATATTCTATGTGTAGCGTATCTGAAAAATGCACAGGGGTGGAAATTTTGATCAAACTGGACTGGCAAGGGGAATTGAAAACAAAGTGCGGACCTAGTTTCACGACATAAATGAGTGTCGATCATTCGAGATTTATAACGAGTCAGGAAGAAGAAGGAATCATGATGGAGGACAACGAATTCATGGTGCCGAGATGTTTTGAATCAAGTTGCAGGTTTTCCATGGCAAATCCTCGCGTGTAGAATACAAGCGATAAGGCTTGTTGGGCATGCATGATACGAACGCTGCAATTTTTCATTCCCTTGGCCTTCATGATGAATTGATAATAGATGTTTTAATTGTCGATGCGACTTCCATTAACTACTTGACTCGACCTGGGGCACGTAGAGACTGATTTCTTAACAGGACTCGACTATTTGGAAAAGACATACCCATACCACTTATGCATGATTCGACTTTGACATGCCTTCCTGTTTCCAAGGGCCAACTGACCACTTGCTGACTTCGACCCCATGGTGCCACGTACTTGACTTCAAATGTTTGGGTGCATGGTCCGTACCCTGACTGAAACTGACTCTAAATGGAAAGAAAAATGGTGGCGCTAATAGATCTTAAGATCAACATTCAATGATAATATTAGTGGACTGCAAATCCTCTTAATCTCAAAGGCATTCCATCCATTTTTTTTGCTCTCTTGTTCTATCTATATCTATGTGCAATACATTATTGTTGGTGCTCGTTGGATTCACCATTGGAGTTTAATTTTGTATTTCTCTTATATGTGGAGCTCACGGAGGATAGGGGCACCCTAGGGAACTAGACCATCACACCTAGTAAGAAAATTCAAAGGATAAATGACACATTCAAACATAAGGATCAGTTAAACTCCATAATCAAGGTATACTTGAAAATAGTTTTGTAAGTTTACTTGTGTTTTTTTGTAAACGAGTGCATTTTCTATAGACGCTGACACCCCTCATTTGTTGTGTTTTCAATGTAAATTCTGGGTGGATTTGAAAGAAACCTATGACATATAATTCTGTCTTTGAAATGGCTTTATTTGAGGAATTGTTAAAGTTATTGAACACTCTAATCTTCTCTTCCGTGGACAATACAATTACCATTGACAAAACCACTTTGAAATCTACTGTAACTTTCTTGCAAGTTTCAAGCCAAAATAGCACTGCTGCAAACTCAAGCTTAACTTCTTCATGATGCACTTGAGAAAAGGAATCTTCAACAACATTATAAACTAGTCCTTGTTTAGAAAAACCATATTTTCGAA
This sequence comes from Picea glauca, assembly GCA_000966675.3. Lineage (NCBI taxonomy): Eukaryota > Viridiplantae > Streptophyta > Pinopsida > Pinales > Pinaceae > Picea > Picea glauca. Next base: position 133,628 of record JZKD02S2054285.1, on the reverse strand, counting down.
GAAGAAGACGATGTTGATTCGGACCAACAACCAACACGAGAGAAACTCAATGACATAGCCTTAGATTCAAGTACATATAAATATACACTTACTTTTTCCAAGTTGATCATCATACCTTGGGGAATAAATCATGCAAAACAAACATATAATAGGTATCATATATGAAAATGATGTCACCTTTCATATTTCTGATTATACCAAACCGATCCATTTCTAGAGTGTTGGACTGTTGCAAGAAAGTTCACATTCACCTGCTCCAGTTCAAGAGCAGATTTGGATATGCCAACATTGTCAGCGAGTTGGCCACATGGAATATTAGTGCTTCGATCTTCATTATTGCAAGCATCGTGGAAAGCATAATCATCCTTCATATATGTGTTCCAAACATAAGATAATTGAAAAATTAAAGAATCATTATGGGTGGATGACTTCTTGGTGATGGTCATCAATAGTCAAGAAAACATTAGTCATACCGAAGAGTCCATTCTCGAGTATTGATGCATCTTGCAATGAAAGTATTTGCATATTCTCACCTTGTACTTGACAGAGGGGAACAACATCCGTGATTGATAGTCATGCTAAGTTTCAAATTCTTATCAATCGAGCAGTAACAAGAAAGCGTGACAAGTGAGATTTATTGGTTTGTGCTTTTCCTTTAACCACCACTTAGTAGAAGGCATAGAAATTTTTCTAGACAACGGTTTGTGGTTTTCCTTAAATCACCACTTAGTAGAAGACTTTCAACTTCTGCTACAAAATAGTTTATGGTCATCTTTAAACTAGCATTTGAGAGCACTTCCAATTAGCAAAAGACATCAACTTTCAGCTTCTAGCTAACTTAAGAAATGTTCCCATAACCATTGATCCTAGAGCCAAGTTCCAGAGTTTTTGGTCATCCTTAAACCACCAGATAGGTTTGTGGTCTTCCTTAAACCACCACCACCATTTAGTAGAAGAGATCAACTTCTGCTAGCCATTTTGTTTGTGGTCATCCCAAAACCAATAGATTCATAGAGCATATTAAGCCATTGGTAGTTGTCCACTTCCATATTTCAAGTGCACACTTTTAAACGTCAAATCCTTTCTTGGACTCATATACACCCCTTCATATTCATGGGGGGATTGTTGGAAACCTAATTTGTTTAGGGTTACATTATTCACTTGAAAAAATATGAAAGGTTGAGTGATTGTAATGGTCCTCGAGAGTCCAAGAGACCTTGGAAGATGAATCCAAAAGTCATTTGAAATGTATATATACATGTATCATATCAATTAATAAACACACATTCACGCTTATCTCCTAATTCATGTGTCTAACACTAATTGTTCTTGAATGTTTGATTTCTCCCTGCTAGGGGGTTGATAAGTGGCTTTTGCTAAGGATTTTAGACTGTCTTTTACTATCATGAGTTTGGATTCCCAAATTAAGGGTGGAGAGCCTTGAATCCTAGTATGCCACACTCATTGAATAATTTCCATAACAGATTCCTCTTGGAGCCAGAGGGGGATGAAACAAAAGGGAATGGGACTAATATTCTCATGGATTTGAAAGACAAGGGAAATATGTTTTTGGTTAAAATATTCTAAGGGAATAATCTAGGAAGTAATTAGTGCATTGTCAAGAAGGAAATAATTGTGTATTAAAAGATGATCCAACCTTGCAACAATGTGTCCTAGACCCTCTTAGCAGTTGGTCCAAGTGTATTTTCCTTTTATGGGTAATATATCCATAAGGTACCACTTTGTAATAAGATATTCCATATTTTCCTTGAATTCATCCTTCACAATGATGCCACCTCTCTTATCCTTTTGTGCAATTACCACATTGGAGTCGCAAGTTATGATACTATTGTGATCCATTCCATGTTCCTTAAATGTTGTTAAGGTTTTCCAAAATCTTGTTGTATCTTTGTATTGGATTGGAGCATATACATTGAATAACCTGATCTAATTATGAGATTCTTTTTTCATCAAAACAATCAATAGCCAGTTGTGTGTGGAATAATGGGAGATCATCTCAAATGCAAAGGGTGTTGCACATATGTTGTCATTGTTGTCAAAGTGCTCATGGACATGGTGAGTTTTAAAACAATAAAAAACAAAAGAAGTGCACATAAGGATTTCAGGATGAAAGGATCAATGGTGCAGAGAAGGTTCAATGGTGTAAAAGAAAATATGTAGGGTGCTTTGAACCAGTGCAACGAATAATGCAGTGGAGTGTGTCGAGATGAAACTAGTGCGACAAAATGGAATACAACAAATTGTGTGGAAGATTGCACATAAGAAACTATGCAAGGACCCTTGAGCTAGTGTGACGAATGGTGCAATAAAGTGTGATGAAACAAAGCTGTGTGACAAACGATGGAGTGGAATGCGACGGGATGAACAAAGCGACTGGGTGAGTGCATTGCAGGGAAAGTGCCACAGAATGAATACTTGTGACTTGAGCTTTGGGATATTATTCTATCTATGCAGTAGATGCTCTATAGACCATAATGTGAGTTGTTGAGTCATTCATGAGGAGATGCTCTGATAAGACTAAGTTTTGTTGTTGGAGACAAGATGGAGCTCATTCATAGGAAGATTTGGTCTGGTTGTTTTAGTCAAAGAATGTTCAGCTGTAATTGGATTTTTATTTGGTCAAGATTTGTCCACAATGTAACTATAATGCATCCACATACTTTATTTAGATAGAAGTGTAACTGACAGGATTTTTATCTGGTCAAAATAAGTCCACAATGTAATTGTCAAGTGTCCACATACTTTAATTAGACATAAGTGTAATTGACAAGAATTTTATCTAGTAAAAATGTGTCCACAATGTAATTGGTATGCATCCACATACAAGAAGGGTAACTCAAGAAAAAACGTTATAAATAAGGACATGCTCTGTTTGATTTGTGCATGGATTAAAAGAGAAGAAAAAGGACATGTAAATGTTCAACAAAACTGAACTAGATACATATCATATTAATTTTTGTAGAGAAAGGTCTAGTTCTGTAAAAATATTTTTAAATTGAATTCAAGGTGGCAAGGTGGTGCTAGGGTGAGTTGAATCTCACTGAGGATTGGTTTCTTCATTATCTACGATAGGTTTGTTCCTGATAGGATTGGTGTCCTCATTATCTGTGACATGTTGGTTCTTGAGAGGATTGGTGTCCTCATTGTTTGCGACAGGTTGGTTCCTGAGAGGATTGGTGTCCTCATTTGCAATAGGTGGGTGCCTGTCAAGATGAATAATTGTAAATTGTAAGTTGGTGCTTGCAGGAGAACATAAAGAAAGCTATTATGTGGTTTTCTCCCACATTGGATTTCCACGTAAAAATTTCGGTGTAATGTATTTTATGTGTTGTCTTTTGTGTTATGAATCTATTTTTGATTAAGAAAGCGCTTATAAATAACTTTAATTTGTTAAAAGGAAAGAAAAGTGAAAAATATGATACAATACTAATTCATCCCCCCCTCTTAGTATTGATGTAAGTTATAACTATTGGTATTAGACCGCAAGTTCCTTTAGAAATGGAAGGAATATCACATAGAAAGTATGGCAAGTCAAGATTCATTTTCTTCTTCAACTAGACCTCCTGTGTTCAATGGAACAAATTTTTCATTTTGGAAAATCAGAATGAAGACATACTTGATGTCTCTTGGTATGGAAGTCTAGAAGATTGTGGTAGATGGTTATAAAATTCCAACTACCCTTCCAACTAATGAAGCTGGTAAGAAAAATTACTACAGTAATGTAAGAGCTATAAATCTTATCCAATGTGGGCTTGCAGAAACAAAATTTGTCAAAGTGATGTAGTTGTAATCCACAAAGGAAATATGGGACAAACTGGTAAACAACTATGAAGGAGACGAGAAAGTAAAGTTGGCTAAACTTCAAGCTCACATAATGCAATTTGAAATTCTAAGGATGAGTGAAGATGAAAATGTTTAATGTTTTTTTCTCAGAGTAGATGAGACTGTAAACACTATGAAAGATATAGGTGAGAATATTGAAGAATTTATAGCAGTTCAGAAGGTACTGAGATCTCTTCCCTCAAGACTTGATGCAAAGGTTTATGCTATAGAAGAAATGCATGAACTAGATACATTGACTATGAACAATCTCCATGGAATTCTAACTACTTATGAGATGAGGACTAGGAAAGAAAATCCACATCTAAAGGACGAATTATTCAAGGCATCAATCAAATCATCACCATTTCAAGATCACGATTCATCAGAACATTTATCAGATGAAGAAGAAGCTAATTTTGTAAGGAAACTGAAGAGGGGCTCCGAAAAATATAAAGGTAGGTTACAATTCAAATGCTTTCATTGTGGTAGAGTTGGTCATTTTGCATCTAAATGTCCTTTCACAGAAAACAACATCAATGAAAAATAAAGAAAAGGAAAGGGTAAACCTAGGGATTTTAAAAAGAAAAATTCTTTTAAAAGAAACAATTTTTATTCAAAATAGGATAGCAACAACTTTTCAAACATTTAAGAAGAAGAATATGAGTGAGATATAATTCAAGATGAAAAACTTCTCATGGATTTGGAAACACAAATATGATCAATAAAAAACAGAAGCAGAAGAATGTGAATCTGTTGTAGACATGGAAGGAGAACTCATCAATGCTTTGGAGGAAATCTCTTGACTCAAGAAAAATAATAGACTAAGAAAATAACAGTTACAATTTATAAAGAAAAAAACAATGAGATCAACGAATATACAGTCATCTTAAAAATTCAGCTAGAAGAGGCCAAAAGAAGGGAAAAAATATTGATGACTCAGATAAAAGAAAATGAGAACATATGTGACAGACTAGAAGCATAAATAATGTCCTTAAGAAAAGATCTAGAGAAGTCCAAGACTCAAATGAAATTCATAAAATGATGTGAAACTATAAATAAAGTTCTTAGCAATCAGAGATCACCAGATGACAAGACAAGGCTAGGATATAAGAAAAGTTTGAAAATTTTCAAAGGTGAATCAAGCACCAACATGTCAACTAGTGAGAAGCCTACAAGTTATGCAAATGCTCTCAAGAGAAACAACAATCAACCTAACAAATCAAAAGATGATAAGAAGAAGCAGTCAGAACTGGATCAACTCAACTATGAAAACAAATATGAAGCAAGGAAACAACAGGTGCCTGAATCTTATCAAGTTGGTAGACAAAGAATGATTCCTACAAGTAAGATTTTCATTCCAAGGCATCCAAATTTTTTCTATGGATATTGTTTCTCTTGTCGCAACTTTGGACATAAGGTTGTGAGTTGCAAGACTTTTAGACATAACAGAAATGTAGGAATGAGATTCAATAAACCTCAAATGGCTATGTATCAAAATGTCTTCTCCCCTCTACTAGATGACCTCAAATGCCACATATGCAATAATTTTGGACACAAGGCAAGTGAATGAAAAAAAAGGATGTTTCCTATCTATAAGCAAGACAGACAAGAAGATTTTACCAAGGTTTGGAGGAAGAAAAATAAAAACAAATAAAATTGTGGACTGACACTTTATGCCAAAAATCAAGAAAATCAATGGTATATTGGTAGTGGTTGCTCCAACCACATGACATGGGACAAGAGTAAGTTTGAATTCCTAACTGAAGAAAAAGGTGGCAATGCTAATTTTGGAAACAATGCTCCAACTAGAATTAGAGGAAAATGAATTGTTGACCTAGATAAAGATAAGAATGGAAAGACCAAAACACAAAATGTGTTAAATGTAGATGGTTTAAAACATAACTTGTTGAGTGTAAGTCCAATGTGTGACCAAGGACACATTTCTCTTTCATTCAAAAGGTTGTAAAGTAATGGATGCAAATACAAGAAAGACTATTGTCAAGGCATTCAAAACTTTGGGAAATGTGTATGTTCTAGAAAAAGGCAAAGAAAAATGTTATATTGGTAAAATTGAGAGAGATGGATTTGGCACAAAAGGCTAGGTCATATTAGTTTTGATCAGCTTGTTAATATAGGAAGAAAGGATGTTGTATGAGATATGCCTAAAATTTCCAAACCTGAGAATATTATATGCAAGTCATGTCAATTTGGAAAGTAGTCAAGAGTTCAATTCAAGGCAAGAGAACACTCCATCAATCGACCTCTTGAATTGATCCATACATATCTTTGTGGAACCACTAGTACACAATCACCTCTAGGTGAAAGATATTTCATTTTTTTGATTGATGACTATACCATAATGACTTGGGTTGGATTGTTGAAGCATAAATCTCAGGATTAAAAAAAAATTAAAATATTCAAAGCACAGGTTGAAAATGAAATGGATTTAAACATAAAGTTCCTAATATCAGACAGAGGAGGAGAATTCACATCTGATGAATTCAACAATAATTGTGAAAAGTGTGGGATCAACAAACAATTTTCTATTGCCAAAACCTCTTAGTAGAATGGAGTAGAAGAAAGGATGAACATAACAGTTCAAAAAAAGGCCACAACCATGCTTGATGAATCAAAAGTACCCAAAACCTTTTGGGGAGAAGCAATTCAAATTGTTGTTAACATTCTCAATAAATCACACATAAGAGTAAACGGTGATAAAACCCCTTATAAGCTATGGCATAGCAGACTTGCATTAATAAAGCACTTCAAACTTTTTGGAAGCAAATGTTACATTAAACGAAATGAAGACAACTTAGGTAAGTTTTATTCTAGAGTTGATGAAGGAATCTTGATAAGATACTCCTCTAGAAGTAAAGGATACAAATGCTACAACAAAAGACTCCATAAAATAATTGAGAGCATAGATGTAAACATAGATGAGGGACCACTTCATCCAGTGATACATCAATATTACAATGATTCATTTTATGAACCAATAAAAAATTATCTACAATATGATGGAATGAACGAATATCAGGACTGAGAGGATTTCGAGGAAGAAGAGAGAATGGAGACACCCCAACCAAAGACTGTATCAAGGTATGTTCAAAAACATCATCTAGACAATTAGATTCTTGGAAACAAGGAAGCAGGTGTACAAACTAGAAGAAAACTTGTAAATACATCTAGCTTTGCAAATTTTGCATTGTTATCCATAAGTGAACCCCAAAACATTGTGCAAGAAAGTCAAGATGATCACTGGATCAAAGCCATGAATGAAGAACTAGATCAAATAGAGAAAAATGAGACTTGAGATCTTGTTCCAAGACCCAAGAACACTAATATAATGGGAACTAAATGGGTATACAAAAACAAGTTGAATGAAGGTGGATAGATAGTCAGAAACAAGCCCAGACTGGTATGAAAAGGGTATGCTCAAGTCGAAGGAGTGGACTTTGAAGAAACATTTTCCCATGTTGCAATAATTTAAGCTATCATGATGTTTTTGGATTTTGCTTGCTACAGAAAATTCGAAGTCTACTAGATGGATGTCAAATCAACCTTTTTGAATGGTGACCTTGAGGAAGAAGTTTAAGTGGAGAAACCAGATGGATTTCTTCTAAATGACAAAAATGATTATGTCTGTCGATTAAAGAAAGCTTTGTATGGGCTAAAACAGGCTCCAAGAGCTTGGTATTACAGACTCGACAAATATCTGCTCCAACAAGGTTTTAAAAATAGAACAATTGATAGCAACTTATACATCAAGGCTTAAGGTAATGACCTGTTAATTATTGTAGTATATGTTGATAATATTATTTTTGGTAGTAACATTGAACTAATGAGTAAGAAGTTTGCAGTTGCAATGCAACAAGAGTTTGAGATGTCCATGTTAGGAGAAATCTCCTTCTTTCTTGGTCTACAGATTCATCAATAAGAAAGACAAATTTTCATTTTTCAAAGTAAATATCTCAAGGAAATCTTGAAGAAGTTTGGCATGGAAAATTGTGCACAAGTGAGCACTCCTATGACTACCAGTTGCAAACTCAGTAAAGATGACGATGCTCTAGAAATAGATCAAACCATGTATAGGTCCACGATAAGCAACATACTATATCTTACAACTTCATGGCTTGACATCATACAAGCAATTGGTCTGGTAGGAAAATTTCAAGCAAATCCTAATGAAACTCATGTTCTTGCGGTTAAAAGAATATTTAGATACTTGGAAGACATTGTTTATTATGGATTGTGGTATCCAAAAGACACAAACCTCATTCTCAAAGCTTATACTGATGCAGACTGGGCATGAAGTATTGATGATAGAAAAAGCACTAGTGTAGGTGCATTTTTCCTTGGCAGTTGTTTAGTGTCATGGCTCAACAAGAAACAAACTTCCATTTCTCTCTCTATAGTTGAAGCCGAATATATAGCCGCAACATCCTGTTGTACTCAAGTGTTGTGGATTAAAACCAATCTCAAGGATATTCAAGTTCCCTGTGATCAACCTGACTCCATCATGTGTGACAATATCAATGCTATTAATCTCTCTGAAAAGCATGTTCAACACTCTAAGACTAAGCATATACCGATTAAATATCATTTTCTCAAAGAACAGGTTCAGGATTAGGTGGTCAAATTAAAGTCTGCTCCCTCCAAAGAGAATATTGTTGATATTTTTACCAAGCCATTACATAGAGAACCCTTTGAGTATCTCATACAGAATTTGGGGGCGATCTCATCTTCCCTTCTTCAGTAAAGAACACAGTTCACTACTTCGAAAAGTGCCCCACTCGTTGTTGTACCAGTGAGAAGTTTGTTGTTGTGGAGATGCACACAGTTGAATTTTGCAATGGCTATCGATGGTATTATGTTTAAGGATGGTTATGTGTGTGCAATGAGGCTTGATGGAAAAAATATTCAAAACTCTCTTTGTCATTGTTGTCAAAGGGGGAGAATAACAAAAACCTGATGTTGATGCACATTGAAAGGGGGAGAAGTTTATCATAATCTTGATGTTGATGCACATTGAAAGGGAGAGCAGTTTAGAATATTGCTTTGGTAGTTTTGCACATTGAAAGGGATTCACTCAGCATAAATGCCATTGCATGGTCAATCACCTTTCATAACAGATATGAAATCTCTTTTGGTTGCCATCAATGACAAAGGGAGAGTGTGTTGCACATATGTTGTCATTGTTGTCAAAGTGGTCATAGACATGGTTAGTTATAGTGCAATAACAAACAAAAGAAGTGTGCAGAAGGATTGAAGGACAAAATGATCAATGGCACAAAGAAGGGTCAATGGCACAGAAGAAAATTTGCAGGGTGCTTTGAACCAGTGCGACAAATGTTGCAATGGAGTGTGTCGAGACGAAACTAGTGTGACGGAATGGACCACGACATATTATGTGGAACATTGCATATAAGAAACTCTGTAGGGCACCTTGAACTAGTGCGACGAATGGCACAATAGAGTGTGATGAAACAAAGTCGTGTGAAAAACGACATAGTGGAATGCAAAGGAATGAACAAAGCGACTGGGTATGCGCACTGCAAGGCAAGTGTGATAGGATGAAGACTTCTAACTTGAGCTTTGGGCTCTTATTCTATCTGTGCAGTAGATGCTCTATACACCATAATTTGAGTTGTTGCGTCATTCACGAGGAGAGGCTCTCATAAGACTAAGTTCTGTTGCTGGAGATGAGTTGGAGCTCATTTGTAGGATGATTTGGTCTATTTGATTTAGTCAAAGAATGTCCAACTGTAATTGGATTTTGATCTGGTCAAGGTTTGTCCACAATGTAATTGCCATGCTTCCACATACTTTATTTAGACAGAAGTGTAACTAACAGGAGTTTGATCTGGTCAAAATATGTCCACAATGTAACTATCATGCGTCCACATACTTTATTTAGATAGAGTGTAACTGAGAGGAATTTTATCTAGTCAAAATATGTCCACAATGTAATTGTTATGCATCCACATATAGGAAAGGGAACTCAAGAAAAAACATTATAAATAAGGATGAGCTCTGTTTGATTTGTGCATGGATGAAAAGAGAAGAAAAATGACATGTAATTGTTCAATGAAACTGAATTGGAGACATATCAGATTAATTTTTGTAGAGAAAGGTCCAGTTCAGTAAGACTATTTTTAAACCGAATTCAGGGTGGTAGGGTGGTGCTAGGGTGAGTTGAAGCTCATTGAGGATTGGTGTCCTTATTATCTACAATAGGTTGGTGCATGAGAGCATTGGTGTCCTCATTATCTACGACAGGTTGGTGCCTGAGATAATTGGTGTCCTCATTGTTTGCGACGGGTTGGTTCCTGAAAATATTGGTGTCCTCATTTGCGACAGGTGCGTGCCTGTCAGGATTAATAATTGTAAATTGTAAGTTGGTGCTTGCAGAAGAACATAAAGAAAGATGTTATGTGGTTTTCTCTCGCATTGGGTTTCCACGTGAAAATTCTGGTGTAATGTGTTTTCTATGTTGTGTTTTGTGTTCTGCATGTATTGTTGATTAATTAAGCACTTCTAAATAACTTTAATTTGTTGAAATGAAAGAAAAGTGAAAAATCCAATACAATATTGATTCACCGCCCTCCCCCCCCTCTCAGTATTGTTGTAATTAATAACAAAGGGGTCCCATAAAGTGCTTAGTTACCTCGATACTCCTTGAGCGCTTATTTCCAGGCCAACGCTTGTCTTCCAAAATCTTATGCGTGTTTTGATCATCTCATTTTCTTTTATTTTAATCTCTTGGATAAGGAGGATAGAGCAATTTTATGATTTGATGAGATCTCTCATGGCTTCTACTTTGCTTCTACTTCCTAATCCTCAACTAACATTATTTACCTGATAAGGTTGCGAAATATTGTTGATTGGATCCACCTGCTTCTGCATTCTAGGGCTTCTAGTAAGGATTTTGACTTCAGATTTGAAGGAGATTTCAATCAAGGCTTGCAACCCAAGATTCTTTTCTTTTGTAGTGATTTGTTCATTTTGTCCTTCATTAGCTTTCTTCCTATTTTTTTGGGGAATTGATATTATTATAACTACTCTTCTTTTTCTCCACACTATTGTTTTCTTTTCTTTTTAGTAACCATCCCATTGATGGTGGATGTAATGTTTACTTGCAAGGAGAACGTTTCAATGATAGGAGCCTAAGTCATTGGGGGTGAGGTCAAGGTTCCAAATTTGGGATCAATTTGATCTAAAATGGATTGAGATGAGATTTGGTTGGATTTGGACTAAGGAGTAGCTACAACCTCATAAGGAGAAAGAGATGTGGCTTTAGGAGACGGGTCGGGATCTTCCTAAGAAAGAACTACAAATTTGTTTGAAAAAGGTGTTGTAGGTCCAAAGACTTTAGAGGAAGATGGACCAAAGCCAACTACTTTAGGTCCCTTCTTAACTCACTTCCAAATTGCTTCTTTTTCTGTAGTACATTGAGGAGCTGCATGTTTACGGTTCTTTGGAAAATGTCAATATTCGTGGCTAGCCTTGCATTTAAAGGGAAGTTGTTCATAATCTAGTTTTTGGGTATGAGTCTAGTCTTCCAAGGATAAGCTAGTAACCTCTGGAAGTCCTTTCTCCATGTCCACCTCCACACAAATTAACATTCTCGATTTATGTTCAGATCTATCAATCTATCTTCCTAAGGTGTTTCCAATGGTAGCTAAGTCTGCATCACTCTAGTAGTGAAGGGGAAAATAAAGCAATTGAACCCAAACTAGCACGACTAGGAGAATGCCACCTTTGGATCAAAATCGAGTGTCCATCTATTTGGGGGCATAACCCTTACGCTGATCCGAAATGGATTTGGATTGACGAATGATTGTAAGACTCAATGCCAAAAATGAGACTTGGAAGGAAAAAAAATAATGAAAAGAAAAAAAATCGAATAGGAGAGAACGCCGAGGAAACATAAATGAAAGGTCATGGTTATTGACTTTCCGGTACCCTAGCTCTCTTTATCTCCTCCTTCACCTTCATTTCAAAGAGATTATTTTGATTGAGAGAGGAAGAGGCATAGAAATCCATGCAGGCACTGTACCACGAATTGCTAAAATGAAGAGACTAAGCCCCATTTGAAGCTGGTTTTCCCATTTGAGTTTCCATAGTAAAATTCTTGTGTAGTTTGATTGATTGTTGTGTTGATGTTGTTCTTTCTCATGTTAAATGGATCCTGGGTTATTTTATGTACGATTTAATCTGAAATTAGAAATCTATGGTCGCCATTAATTGGCTGCTTGGTTTCTATATTTAACTTCCAAAAATAGAGGAATTCAGTCTTACGACCGTTGACCTCCATTAACAGTTGCACTTCATGGCCATCACTTGAAAGAACGATCGACTCACCAGGGGAAATAGACCAGAAGTCATCTGTACTGTAATGTTATAGCTTCGAGGCGAATTCTTCTTTACTGTTCGAATTTAATCCTCCCTGGAACGTTTCTTCGACCCACGCGTCCGTACGGGACGTACACGCTCGGAGAAAGCCGCTTTTTGCTCTTTGGGTTGAATTTCTCTGGGCCGCGTTTAGCTTGCAGGCTGAAGTTTTCCAACTCCTTACGGGCTGTATGCTGAATTCTGAGCAATTGCTGGCCGACCCCACTCAAGCTGGTCAATTTTACATTTTGTTTGAGCAGACTCACTCATCGTTGGGACGTTTGCCTTACTGCCTGAGCGATTCTATCGGTTCCTGGGTGCTTCAATTCTTCCCTAGGCGATTCAATTGGTTGTGGGTTATGTTAGTTGAGGATATCTTTTTGGTGTGGCTGTATTAATACTCTTTGGGAGACACAACAAAGCTATTTTGCAGTGTCCAAAACCAAAGCTTTTTGTGATGGGCACAAGTGATGGTTTCACCCGTGTAAAAAACAGCTTGAAACTCATCTTGTACCTAGGGAAGGTCATTTACAAATGGAAGGGCATGGCAAATTTGATTGATAAGTTTACGACAACTTTGTAGATGAAAAGAGTTGATCAAAAAGTACTATCCATTCCCTTCTTGCAAAGGAAAGTCTAGAGGATGTAAAAAAGGCACAACATGTATACACAAGGTGATGTTTGAAAGGTTTAGATCTGATATACTTGGATTAATGTACTTGTTAGTGAGGTTGATTATATTTGAAAGGTTTAGATCTGATATACTTGGATTAATGTACTTGTTAGTGAGGTTGATTAGGTAGGGACAAGTATATATGGAAATAACTTTTGCAAACTATCACATTGTGCAATCAAGAAACATTTGATTCTTTCACTACTTTACTTGATTTGATTCTTTAAGCCCATATGGTATAGTGTTGATTTAGTAAAGGATATGAACACGTGCCCACGATTGATGGTGTTTAAGATCATTGTTGCTCATGGGATGGTGATGTTTATGATTATTGTTGCTCATAGGATGGATTATTCTCATTGACATAAGAAGAAATAAAAAATTTAGAAATTATACACATTGTTGGTTTTGTGAGCACTGGGTAGGTTGAGACAACTTCAAAATATGTTTAGTGTTCTTGTTCTTGGAGTGATTGGTGTTAGCTATTGCACTCACACAATTGAGAACCATAATACATCCATTCTCCCATTACCTTGCTTGTAGTCAAGAGACCTTAGAGACAACATCCCTATGGTGCAATTGCTTTGGCATCACAGGCCCAACAAGTTGAATCATCCTTCCTTACCTCAGAAGGAGGAGCAAAGAGAGAAGTTGCACTTTGAACTGGACTGAGCATAGAAGAAGAAGCAAAAATTCTTGGTTAGCGTATCAGAGCATAATCCTTACAATGATAAGAAGAACTAAGAGATAGAGTTCTCAGTGACAGAGTATTGCAGAGTTTGTTCTTGTTTTTTTATTGGTCTGATTGTGATTGGATTTTCAACTAACTATTGGGTGCACATTACACTAGACAATAGTGGGCCATTGATTAACACATTGCAATGTTTATAGGCATCCTAAGAATATTGAGACAAAGCTCTCTATATAAGAGACAAGAACAAAGATCCGGGTAGAGGAGAAGAGGCCTAGTATCCTTCACAAGACAAAGCTCTTTGTACCAATCTGAGAGAGAGACATGAAGTAAAATTCCACAA
>JZKD02S2054285.1:103915-118284 GCA_000966675.3 Picea glauca | reverse complement strand
TCCAGGTGTGGGAGGACAAATTCTCCGAGCGGCGAGAAGCGAAGGAGGAGTCAACGTTGACTTTCCTCGGTCTCGGGAATCCTGGAAAGAGACATTCGACGTCGGGACTCGCGAGGGGCCATACTCCGATGCTCTTCCCCAGGCAAGTTATAAATGGGAAGCGTGTGTTAGGGAGACTGTGGGTTGCGAACCCCCGATAAAGGTTCCTCTCCATGTTGCAACCTAGATAAGTGATCAGGTCCTTTATTCATTCTTTCTGTCTTGACCACAATTTCAAAATCATACTCCTGGAATAAAAGTAGCCATCTGCATATTCTCCCCCCCAGCATTGGCTTGTTGACTAAGTATTGTAATGTGGAATGATCAGTGAACATCTTAAAATGTCTTCCCAACAAATAGTGTCTGAATTTCTGTAGCGCATAAACCATAGCCAATCCTTCTCTTTCAGTCGTAGTGTAGTTCCTTTCAGCTGTAGAGAGCTTCCTGCTAGCAAAGGCTATGGGGTGGTCAATGTCTCTTGCACCCGACTGTGCTAAAATTGCTCCTAATGCAATGGTCAAGGCATCAACATGAACATTGAACTCCTTACTCCAATCTGGAAAAACTAAGATTGGTGCAGTGACCATTTTTTGCTTTAGTGTGTCGAAACTCTGCTGGCATTCTTTTGTCCATTGGAACTTACTGTCTTTCTTTAATAACTTCTCCATAGGTGTTGTTATCTGTGCATAACCCTTAATGAACTTCCTGTAGTATCCAGTGTACCCTAATGCAATGCACAACTGTCTAACCGAAGTGGGAGGAGGTACATCAACAATGATGGCAATCTTGGAAGGATCCACCAACAATCCCCGCTTACACACAATGTGCTCGAGAAACACTCCAAAGGGTGAAAATAAAATGCATTTTTTAAAATTCATGGCAATCTGACATTGCCTGCACTTATCTAACATCAATCTTAAACATTCAGTATGGTCTTTTAGTAAGCTAAAGACAATCCAATCATCAAAATAAGCTTCTAGGAACTTGTGTAAGAAGTCCTTAAATGCTTCGACCACCACCCTGGAAAAGATGGTTGGTGCATTCTTCAACCTAAAGGGCATCACAGTGTACTGGAATGAACCCCATTCGGTTGCAAATGTGGTCTTATGTCGATCTTCCTTAGCAATTCTGATCTGATGATAACCTGAAAAGCCATCTGTGAATGAGTAGACCTCATGTCCTCCTATATTATCTAGAACTTCATCAGTAAAGGGTGTAGGAAAGGGGTCATGTAGGCATGAATCATTCATTTTCCTTAAATCTACACAAATTCTGATTTCTCATGACTTCTTATCCTAGACCACCATAGGGCTAATCCATTCAGATTCTTCAAAAGGTTCTATGATTCCGGCTTCCAACATTCTATCCAATTCAATCCTAACTTTCTGCTTGTATTTGGGATTCATTCTGTGAGGTCTTTGTTTAATAGGTCTTGCATCTGGTCTCAAAGGGATCTTCATTTCTCTCATGGGTCCTTTAATGACTTTCATATCAGTGAACTTGGTTGGAAACAAGTCCTGATATTCATGTAATAGTGTCCAACATTTTCTAATTTAGGTGTTTTCTTTGTTCCAATATTAACCTTCTTAATTTTAATGGGTTGTCCAACAAAAGGTAGTTCAATACCTGGTCCTTTTATGTCTCCGTGACCTTTAGTTTCTGCAATGTTTACATCTCTGGGGTCATCATCCTCATCAACATTAATATTGTATCAATCATGTAACTATTGAAGAGGTGTATTCCATTCATCTCCTTCTTGGGTAAAAGGGATGTTAGGTGCCTCCTCAAAGACCTTTTGTCTTACAATTTGTAAAGCATGATCTATTGTGGGGCACTGACTTTCAAATAAGAAGGTAACTATAAAGTTCTGAGTCATTCCATACCGGTTTGTAGTGATGAGTTGCGGTTCTGCATGAAGATACCAGTTGATAGGCATAGTATCCAAGGTGTGAATGAACTTATGCACCCACTATTCTTTAGGAATCTTGCCGCAGGCCTCCTCACAACTTCGCATGTGGTCCTTAGGACAACTCTGGCTTGTGTAACGAACTTCGCATCCTTCAACTTGGTCTGAAAAGTGCACTGTCAATAAGGTGTGACATTGTACCCATTCTGTGATGTTCTTCTTGTGTGCTCCCCACCATCTAGCTGGTGTGGCTTTCAAGGCTTCATCCAGTGCCAACATCCTTTGTTGTACTGGTACAATTTTCTCAAATTCAGCTAGAAATGTCTCTAGGTGATTCAAGCCATCAAATGTTGGAAGATTGCTTACTTCTATGCTGATCCAACAAACTGCTTTGGTCAGCCTGGCATATCGCCACGTGGAGACTTCATACATCATGTTCTGCCAATTTTATAATGCCTCTTCTGAATCTGATGAACATGCACTTTCACTTCGTCGATTGAGATTTATGTCTGTTGTAGGATTAATGTAATCCTGCTATCTTGTTGTTAGCTTGTAGATGTTCTCTAGCTTGTACGTGTGGTCTTATTTCTTGATAGGTTCTGTGTATTTGCGACCTTCATCTGGGTCCAGAGGTGCGATGACTTTAAGTTCATTACCTTCAAATGTCATTCTTCTCTTCTTTAGGTCAACAACAATCAAATTGTTGAAATCCCAATCAATTCCTAACAACGTAGGATAGGGACAATTATCAACAACAATTTCAATCACTTTGAAATCTGTAAATGTCCTTATCCCATCAATGTCTACAGGAACATGCTCCAGTCTTCCAAAGGGGATCACGGCTTGTTGATTAGCCATCATGAGCCTGATAGGAGAGTAAATTAGTTTAGGTTTTCCCATCAGTGCCCAAGTCTACTTCGTCATAACATTTACTTATGATCCCAAGTAGAGGACCACATAGTCCACATCGTAATCTTCAATCTGAGCACTAAGGTGTAATTCCTTGTTTGTTCTCCTTTTCCTTGATACTTGATTCGCAACTCTACTCAACATAGGGTATATTCTCCCAATTTCATACTGTCTCACCAGGTGTTGTAATTCTTGTACAACCTTTTCTTCTTTAATCAAATTGATATAGGTATATAAGAAGTCCATGAGCTTTCTTACCTCTTTTCCTTGTCTAGTAGACTGATCAAATGCTGGTGACATTTCACATTCCTTTACTTTTGGTTGTGCCTTAAATGAGGAAGCTTGTCCTTCTACAAATTATTTCCTTGCCACTTCAAAAGTATGCCTCTCTTTCCTTGGATCAAACAATTGTGCCTTCTATACGGCTCTTATGATCCCTGATCCATCTGCAGTATTTCCTAGAATCGATATGTCTTCTCCTGTAACAACGCCTCCTCTAGTAATAACAATGATTCTAGGGTCTTCACCGTGAGGTTCTGCTGATATCAATTGGACTTGCTGGTTTCCTCCTCGTCTCTCCTGGAGTTTGGATAACAATACTAGACAATCTTCAATGACATGATCAAATGAATTACAATAGTTGCAAGTGGTACAACGGTTTTGACAATCCCTTGCCAAATGTCCTAGTTGTGCGCAGTTATAGTAGATGATCTGTCCTCTGCCTCGAACCATACCTCATCCTCTGAATCCACCGTGAGGGTTGAAGTTTCCTCTACCTGGGGAGTTGAACTACGCATTTTTTCCTTCTTGCTGTACTTCTCCTTGAATTCTATATGTGTCCCTTGATCTTTCATGCATGAGGTCATAAGCCCTACAATCCTTCTCATCATGTCCCACAGACTTACATAATGTGTAGTAAAGATTGGTAGGTGTCTCTGGTTATATTTTGACATATAATAACATTCACCAGGACAATGTCTAGTTCTACATACCTCACACTAGGGTACAGTAGCCTGCTTCAAAGGACTAGGTGCTCCAGAGGCCAAGTATTTATGAAATAGGGGACAATGCTCCTTATCGTGGCCCTTTGATTTACATTTGATGCACCAAATATCTTCTCTTTTATCTTTTCCTTTATCTTTCTTCATATCCTCGACCTATAAAGATAAACTGGTTAACTGATTCAAGATTTGACTCATATCGGGGTTGGATTTTCCTATAGGGGTTGCTTCTAGTTTCATAGCGATCTCCAATGCTTCATCCTACAAAGTGACTTCTGTTGCATCAGAGGAACTATGATATATGGCAAAAGAGAAGCAATGAACCATTCTTTATTTTGTTCGTCTGGAATCTGAAAACTTAAACGACTTGTCAGAGTCTTAAATCTTTGATCAAAATTCCAAACAGGTTCAGTTACCTTCTGCTTGATTTCTTTCAACTCTGTAATGCACCGCGACTCCATCTTAGGTTTCTTGAATTTTGCACTCAACGCAGTCTTAATTTCATTCAACGGTTTAGGTTGTCCAGGTCCTGAAGCAAACTTCATATACCAGTTCAGAGCGCGATCCCTCAAGGTAATACTAAACTGAGTTCTCTTAACAACTTCATCAGTGACTTGCTTGATGCTCCATACAACTTCACATAAGAACTAGTGTTGGTCAGGATCTTCAGATCCATCTCCTCTGAAGATGGGTAACTTCATTTCATCTGCCATAGATCTTCTTTGGTTTCTTGACTGAGTATGTACTAAACTGCTGGTAACAGTGCTATGAATACTCTGACTACTCTGGTTACTCTGGTTACTTAATGCTGCTAAATAAATAGGAGGAGTAATAGGACTTACTTCGATAGTAGGCGCAGTTCTTGAAGTTTTTGGTTCTCCTTGGCGAATATCTTCGGTCTGTACTTCCTCAGTTCTTGCATATTTTGAATGCTCTTCGTCTGTTAGATCTGCTTCTCTCCACTATAGAATCCTTCATCTATGTAGTTCTACTTAAATAGGTTTGCAAGAGGAACCTCCCTGAACGGTCTCCCACTGTGCATGTGTCTAACCTCCGTGTCACTGTCGTTGTCTGAACTTTTGAACATTAGCTTTACTGTATCTTTAGGATATTCTTCTCATGCAATAACATCTTAATCCTCAGCTTCAAGAAGTGTAGAAACTTTGCCCTAGGTCCCTTAAAGAAGTACCTCTTTGCTTGGCTATATGATTCGACTCTGTCAATAGAAAACTCAGTAATGTACCCTCCAATAGTGCCATCAAACCAGAGATCCACCGCTTTAGACACAACATTGTCAAATCTCTTGACCTTCTTGATCAACGTCGTTGTCTAAACCACAGGTGGTCTAGATCTGATCTCAAACTGGGTATCTTCTAGTCTGGATAACCACTCGTATAACTCCTTATCAATTCCTCCAAAGAAAATCTTGTGTATGTCGGTAAAGATGTACCTTCCCAACCAGTCTTTTGTACTAATGCTAGGGTTCTTGTTCTAGGCTTTGGCGAAGTCCTTTTCTTGTTCCTCTATCCACTTCTGAATTTATGTCTTCGATGGGAACCACCTTGACATTCCCTCAAGCAGATCCTGGTCCCGACAACAGAACCATTTGTTGGCACAGGGTTAGACCCAGGGTTCAACACACCAACAAACCCTAACTACTGGCCCTTTCGGCAACACCTGCAAAGCAGATGCAGTCTCACCTGAAGTAACAATAGGGGGTTGCAGGACACATGTGTCTACAACCAGAAGAAATGCAAAGTGGATCCAGGACAACAACGCATAGTAATCTAGATATTCCCTACCCTTCCTAGGCTTACTTCGCAGGTTATATCTATGATCTAACACAATAATGCAATAACAATATATCATATGGCTAATAACACAACATGATCAATCACACAGAAAAACAATATATACGTGGTTCACCCTCTCCCTAGGGCTACGTCCACACAATTGTGTTTCTTGATATATTAGATGAAAACATACAATTCTATTTGCACACTTAGCTTGCATATCTCTCTCTCCTTCTCTCTTCCTCTTCCCTCCCCGTGCACCCAGCTACAGGGTTGATCTTCGCACCCAACTGAAGATCTTACAATACAGTCTCAATACTGTTCCCAACAACAATAATCAACACTGAACAACAACAACCATAGTATCAATGAACCAACTTAGAACAAACCCTCCCAAGTCTTATAGACCTTTATTTATACATTACATGGAAAAAGTATAGGTGTTAAAACCCTAGATCCAAAACCCTAGGTGCTTAAACTCTAGGTCCACTTGACCCGCGTTTTCAGGGCTTCGCCAGCCTGTCCTTCCTCATTTTTTGTGCAGTGCTCCAAAGCACTAGTTGATATCTTTTTCTGCTTGCTGAGTTGTCCACGATCCACTTTTCTTACTGCTTTATCTTCCTCGATATTCTCTTCCAATGACTAGATTTTCCTTTCAATTCTCCTTCTTTTCTTCTTCTTTTCTCACTTCGACTCTTCCTTGGTTTATGTGCCTTCTGTGTAGTTCATGCTTCTCCTTTCTTCCTTAGTCTTCGCTTCCTTGCGTAACCAAGGGCCAATAGTTGGTGAAGTCAGTGGGATATAAGTCCCTCATTTATGTATCATAAGCCCATGCAGTATCATTTATGCACATCAAATCTTTGTCCTCCTTTTTTTTTGAAGAGAAAAGTAAAATAACCTCACACAAAAACAGTGAAACAACTTTCCTTCAATTAAAGGCTTCCAATTCTTTGAGACACACTAATCCATTGTTTTTTCAAAAGGACAGGGTTCCTAAAGTGACCAATGAGTTCATTCCTGGTCAGGGAGAAATATTTGTGTCAATATGTTGAAGAAGAGAACTTCACTTCAATAATGTTTGTAGCATGCTTGACAAAATAAGAGGGCGTACGAGGAGCTTTGGAGGTCTTGTGAAGGGAGGTGACTAGAAGTCACATGAATCTATATAAGGGGCTAGAGGAGGCACCCTCTTCCCTCAGATCCATGTCCAAGAGGGACAAACAAGTTTGGGGAGATCAACAATGGTGTCGAGGACTAGGGTTAGGGAGGGTCACATGCTCAAATGAAACATAACAAAGAGAACCAGTGAAGCGCCAAATGAGATTATATTAGAAAAAATATGATGAATGAATATTGAGATTAAGATCATTATTGGCCCAAACAATAAGGAAAATTACATTAATGTTAATTTGGAAAATCAACAATTAATTCTAGAGTCAAGTATAATCGAAAAGAGAAACATTATTTGCAATGGACAATATGAAATTAAGGATATACAAGTAACAATTGATGATTGTAAATACATAACACAATTCAATGTGAAAACTATGTATAAAAAGGAGTTTGACATAATTCTGTATTCAATCTGGTTGGAAACATTGTGTACCTTCATCTTAAACATGTAGAATTTTTCTTGACGTTATCTTAGAAGAAGAAGAAGAAGAAGAAGAAGAAGAAGAAGAAGAAGAAGAAGAAGATAACATTGCACAACATTACAATGAATTCATGCTCATAGGCTCCCTCATAAAAATACATTAAAGATATCTCAAAGATGATCCTTTAAGATAGTCATAAGTAATGTCAAACTTTCTCCTACCCAACACTCGGTGGTTAATTTCAAATAAATCACTTATTGACTTAAAGAACAACTGAGTAATCAACTAAACATGCAACAAAAGCATAAACAAGGAAACCAAATCATGTACACATGAACACATGAACACATGAACACCAATATTTTTGGGTAGATACCCCTGGAAAAACCCCTAAGAGAAAACCAGTGCTGCAAATGATTTTATTATTCTAAAATCAGGGCTCCCGTAATAGGGATAATGGCCCACTCAGAGAAATACAAATGTAGACAAACCTAGCAAATTCTGGTCTATTATACAACCCAAAACTGCATGATTTTTTAGCTGTACATGACTTTCCTTCAATAAACCCATGTATGTACACAACTATATCCACTGAAACATGTGTACATGTATGGAAGGACTATACAAAAAGCTTTGTACGATGCGACACTTTTATGTGGCTTCCTCTGACTGAAATCGACCTGTGTTGCCTCTATTCTCTCTTCTACCTGACCTGATCTGTAAATGGAAGTCCTTCTCCAACTATACAAGATCTCCTTGAATCAAATTCCTTCTTGAGCCAATCCTCTCGAAAGAAAAGGTCATTATCTACTCTCAAGAATCTCAAGTGTCAAGTGTCTTCCTCCTTCACCCTAGATTTTCTTTTATAATCGTGAGTTATAATCTATTTCTAATCTCCAAAGTGATTGACAATTGAGATTAATTCTCACACTCACTTGAGATTTAGAAACATGCTAATTATATTTAACACTTTCCTTAAATACTTCAATTATCTAATTACACAATTAATTAATAAAAACACTTTAATTTAATAATTCATTTAATTAAATTAAACTCACCAAGGTAGAAGGCTTTGGAGGATTTCCACACATCTAGACAAATAGACATGTGCAAAAATACATGTTTGATGCTACCACTAACATCAACACTCCCTCTTAGAAAGGAAGGTATTTTGAACCACTCCAAGTCTGCCTTTGAAGAATAAAAACTTCCCTTTCTTCAAGGATTTGGTCAGAATATATGTAACCTGCTCATCTGTGGAAATATATTGGAACTTCACTACTCCCTTATGGATCCTATATCGAATGAAGTGGTATCTGATCTCTATATTCTTGGACCTGTCATGGAATAGCGGATTCTCCAAGAGTTTGATACAACTCTGATTATCATAGTATATCACCATAGGCTCCAACTCCTAATCAAGTAAACTTGTAAGGAACCTGCGAATCAAAATGGATTCATAGCTTTCCATACTCATTTCCATATACTCTGCCTCTGCTAAACTAAGTTCTACAAAAGTCTGCTTCCTGCTAAACCAAGTAATCATTGCCAACCCCAAACTTAAGAAACACCCCAGGGCACTTTTTTCGTCTACTGCATTGCTTTCCCAATATGAGTCTACATATCCCTGCAACTCCACTCCATCTCCTCCAGGATATCTCAATACATACTCCATTGTACCTCTCAAGTACATGAGCACATGTTTTTTTTCTACCCAATGCACCTGGCCCAACTCCACCATGAATTAAATCAAGGTGTTCACAACAAAACAAATATCTAGCCTAGTGTTGACCAGATAAGTCAAGGACCCTATTAGCTTCATGTATATCCTAGGATCCACTAACTCTGAAGTCACCACCTTCTTCATATTGGTAATCATAGATGCTACCATCGGTTTACAATCCTCCATCTCGAATCTCCTCAAGATCTCTACTACATACTTCCCTTGTCCAAGGAAGATCTCTCTCGATACCTAACATACCTATAACTCCAAGAAATACTACATCAAGCCAATGCCCTTCATCTCAAACTCACTCGCTAAATCTGCTTTTCACCCTGTAATAAGATCCTCTACACTTGTGAGAAATAAATCATCAACGTACAAAACCAAGATCAGTGGATCCGACCCAACAAGTATGAAGTACAAGTTAGGATCCGTCTCACTCTTTGTAAAGCCCATACTTTGCAAGTATCTGTCAATCCTGTAATACCACACCCTAGGTTCCTTTTTGAGTTCATACAAGGCTTTCTTAAGCCTACACACATGATTTTCCCTCCCATGTACCTAAAATCCCTGAGGTTTATCTATGTATATTTCCTCCTCAGTGATCTCATTGAGGAAAGTTATTTTCATATCCATTTGATGTGTCCTCCACCTCATAACTGAAGCAATAGAAATAACAACTAGAATAGAATCATATATGATGACTGGAGAAAATTTCTTGTCATAGTCCACTCCCTCTTTCGAGGAGAAACCTCTCACCACAAAACTCACTTTGAACTTATCGATACTATCATATACAACATGCTTGATCTTGTAGATCCACCTGAAACTCACAACCGACTTCCTCTCCAGTCTTGGCAGTATGCCCAAAATACCATTCCTCATAATAGAGGTGTACTCCTCTACCATGACATCCTACCATACCTATTGATCTACTGCTTCCTAAAAAATGGAAGTCTCAACAACAATGATGCTACTCATAAGCGTTAGATAGTTTGGAAACTTCTTCATACACCTGTGCTCTCTGACTACACTTATAGGAGCCTCACCATAATCCTTCAATGTCTACAATATCCATTTGGGTCTCCTGATAAGATTGAAAGAGGATAACTTCTCCTCCTCACATGAAGTCTGAATTGTTGACTGTTGCTCATCCTTCGGAGTCTACTGCTCCTCATTCTCTGTCATTGTTGATGACTCTGAGGATATCGTAGATTTCAGGTTCTCCTCAAACTTAACATATCTGCTCACAATTTTCTTCCTCTGCATTGGAATGAAGATCATGTAAGACTTTGAGGTATCGTTGTACCCCACAAATATACCCTTATGTCCTGAAGGCTCCAACTTCATCCTCTTCTCTAGAGGAACATGGATGTAAACTGGACAACCAAAGATCCTCAAATGACCAATCTATGGCTTCAATCCTGAGAATTCCTCCTCTAGATTCATGTCCCCCAATATCCTGTGATGACTCTTTTTCTGCACATACATTGGCATGTTACATGATTCTTCCCACAAAAACATAGGAAACTCCTAACCATGTATCATAGCCCCGGTTGAACCGATGATGAAGCGATTATTTCTCTTCACAATCTCATTATGTTGAGCGTTGTATGAGAATATCAGCTCCCTCTTGATCCATACCTCCTTGCAAAAATCCTTAAATTCATTGGAGGTATACTCTCCCCCATTATCCGACCTCAATACCTTGATCTTCTTACTTGTCTGATTCTCTACCTGAGCTCTAAACTCCTAAAACTGAATGAAGACCTCATTCTTGGTCTTCATAAAGAAGATCCATATTTTCTTGGGAAAATCATCAATAAATGTCACATAGTATGACGATACCTATAATGATGCTACTGAAATCATCCCACTCACATCTGAATGGATGAGATCCAAGATCCCCTTGGACCTACTCTCATTGCTAGGAAAATCATCATTGATGTTCTTTCCAAGTTCACACCCTTTGCACACTCCCTGTTGCTCAATATTGAACTATGGAAGACCTGTAACAATCCCCCTCATAATTGTCAATTCCCTGTAGTGTAGGTGTCCCAACCTCCTATGTCACAACTCACATAGATTTTCATTTTCGTGTACCAAATCTTGAATAGGTTTTCCCTACAACCTATACAAAGTGCCATCTCTAACCCCAATGACCACTGCGTTGTATAGGCTAGCTTTCTTTGGACGTATGAGTACCTACCCTCTATGAAAAGTGATGACAAAACCTCGTTCCTCCATCGCTGAGAATGAAAGAAAATTCTTCTTCAAACTTGGTACGTAGAACACATCCTTGGAATATAATGAAACCCCTGACTCGAGTGGGAACATAATTGTTCCCTCTCCATTAACTGCATACTTGGAATCATCACCAAATTGCACATGGGCATCTGAGTCACTCTCCTTCAGACTGGGAAATAGTGCATGTGCTTTTGTCATATGAAAAGATGCACCATTGTCCAAGAACCAAGCACTCCTCATAGTTGTGATGGTAGAAAGGGAAGAAACCAGTGAGTAATCCTTCTCAAACTTCACTACAAACTCATCAATCTATGTCTTTGTTGATGTTGTTTTCTACATCTTTATGTTACCCTTCTTCTTCTTCTCCAGACACTGAGATGCATAATTTCCATTCTTATGACATGAGAGACACTTGATTTTACTCAATTCTTTCTTCTTCCCTAGCTATGATGATCCTCCATCACTATTACCCTTCTTGCTAGAACTCTTTCCTTTGCCCTTCTTTGTCTTATTGACAAGAGCCAAGTTCTCATCACTACATCCCTTCTTGTTTCTCTTAGATTCCTCCTGAGTCTATTCTTGGATGCAATCATCCCAAAGTCTATGCCAATTTGGGATATTTTCATGAGTGCAAACTCCTTTGAAAAATGGTTCTCAAGACTTGGGAAGACCATTCAATACCACATTCATGAGCTCTATGTCCTCTATTTTCTCCCCTATGGCTGCAATTTTATCATGCACCTGTGTGATATTCATGAAATAGCTGGTAACATTATTCGATCTAGACATCCGCATCAATCTAAGTTTATTCCTTAAGACCATATTCCTATTCATGTTCATGCTCTGGAATAAACTTACCAAGGCATCAAACATATCTTTGGCCACCTACTTCTCGGTTAGGTGAGGGATTATATGATCCTTCACAGAAGCTACGAGAACCTTCTTTGCTTTGATGTCCTTTTTGTGAACTTCCAAAGATGTCAGATTTGTCGATGGAGTAACTATTTTATCCACTAACTCCCAAAGGTCATACTCCTTAAACACCAAAATTACTCTTGTTTTCTAAGATAGGAAGTTAGATGCTCCATCCAATCTGTCTTCAACTCTCAATGGTGTTGTTTTCATCCCTAAGACTTGATAGCATGCCCTGGAAAATAACTTGGTGCTGAAAAATTGTCCATGTACTGACTTGTATGCGCCTGTCACAATTGGACCCCCGCGTATGTATGCGACTGTGCTCACTGCAACCCGTGTATGTACGAAACTCTTACCACTATAACCTGCATATACATGGTTGTTCTCAAAGCCTCTCGCATATGTACACAATTTTTTTTTCTATGGCCCACATACACCTCAGTAAACCTACAAAAGAACTTAGTCCTGCCTCAGTATAATTGTTTACCTGAAATATGTATTTCAATTTCCGCCTGTTGGTTATGGATCTCCTATGGATCTAATATTTGGCTTCCCCTCAGAGCATGTTCTCTAATACCATGTCAAAATTTCTCCTACCCAACACCTGGTAGTTAATTCCAAGTAAATCCCTTATTGAATTAAAGCACAACTGAGAAATCAACTAAACATGTAGTAGAAGAATAAACAAGGAAACCAAATCATGCACACACAAACACCAATATTTTTGGGTAAATGCCTCTAAAAAAACCCTAGAGGGAAAATGAGTGCTAAGAATTATTTTGTTATGCTAAAATCAAGTCTCTCATAATAGGGATAACGGCCCACTGAGAGAAATACAACTACAGACAAACTTGGTAAAGTCTAGTTTGTTGTACAACCCGGAACTGCACACTTTTGAGGTGTACGCAGCTTTCCTTCAATAAACCTACGTATGTATGCGACTATCTCCACTAAAACCCACTTACATGTGCAAAATGACCGTATGGAAAGCTTTGTATGATGCGACACTTTCTTGTGACTTCCTCTAACTGAAACCCACCCGTGTTTCCTTTGTTCTATCTTCTCCTTGACCTAATATCTAGATGGAAGTACTTCTCCACCTATCCAAGATCTCCTTGAATCAAATTCCTTCTTGATCCAATCCTCTCGAAAGCAAAGGTCCTTCTCTACTCTCAAGAATCTCGAATGTCAAGTGTCTTCCTCCTTCACCCAAGCCTTGCTTTTATAATTGTGAGTTATAATATATTTCTAATCTCCAAAGTGATTGACGGTTGATATTACTTCTCACAATCACTTGAGATCTAGAAACATGCTAATTACTTGTATCATTTTCCTTAAATAACTCAATTAAGTAATTACATAATTAATTACTAAAAGCACTTTATTTTAATAATTCCTTTAATTAAAGTAAAGTCACCAAGGTAGAAGGATTAAGACGATTTCCACACATCTAGACACACAGACCTGTGTGGAAATACATGTCCGATGCTACCACTAGCATCAACAAGTACAAACGATGCAACATGAATTTGAAAAGGTTATCACATATAAAGACAAAGAAATTTGTTGCCTTAAGAATCATAGTCAAAACTTGATCACACATATTAAGACATTAAGAAGTGAAAAGAATTTGCAACAAGAAATGTTGGAGAAACTTACCAACAAAGAATCAATTATCGATAAAGAAACAATGACCAACCCCATTGAAATAAAGAAGCCATTGGATGTAAAACCCTAAACCTTGGAAAAAGGAAGTGACATAGATCCAATCAAAATATTATCAACCAATAAATAATCAAAAGTATCAAAAGATGAAGGTTTGAAAAACAAGATACATGGTAAAAGGATGCCTTATCATCATCATAATTATAAAAGTCGTCATATTATTCAACTAACTATCCAAAGATTAAATTACTATGATGTTGGAAATACTAAAACAACTGAGAGGGGGGGTGAATCAGTTTTTTACGAGCTTAAACAATTTTATACCTTTTAAATATTATTAATCTTCCTTTAAGTGATCATCAGCAACACAACATATGGATAGTAAAAGTAAAGACCATCAGTCACACATAAAGTACACACAGAGACAGATTTTCACGAGGAAACCCATATAGGGAGAAAAACTCTTCTTCTTCGAAATGATAGGCAATCTTTTTCAGTTTTGTACATCATTTACAATTGAGCACCAACTCAATGTGAGGCTGCTACCTCTGTTTTACAAGATGCAACTTGTTTGAG
>JZKD02S2054285.1:79380-97061 GCA_000966675.3 Picea glauca | reverse complement strand
CACCAACTGGATGGAAGCACCAACTTCCAGTTACACAGGCTCCAACCTGTATAACAGAGAACACTTGTTCTCCCTAGCACCACCCTGCCACCCTTGTTTCTCTGGCTACAACCAGCTGGAAGTTACAACTTCCTGTGTTCAAGCTCCCACTTGAACCTCTGAGGACAACAGTCCTCCCGAGCACCTCCCACCCCCCCTAAAATATCAAAATCATGAATACACAGACAATTTCTCAGATAAATCAATTCTTACCTTCCTTTCTCTGATCTGCAAGTCTGATCTTTTCTGCTATTCTGCTCTGCGTTTTCTCTTGCTCTGCGTTCCATTTCACTCTACACATTTGCTTCCTTTCTTACCATGCATCCTCTTCTATATTCTTCCTTACTGTTACACACCTTTCCTCACCAGAACAACCAACTTGACACAGTCTGTTTCGTCTTCATTTATACACACGGGCACAACGTTTCAACTTCCCAATTCCTTGGGGAAAATGACGACAACTGTCCAGCCAACCGAAACGCCAACTGATCGACAACTAATTTGCAATAATGAGTTCATTTTACCAACGGATTTGTAACTGGAAGAGTTAAATGTGTGTGGAAGAATAGTAACCCTCTGATCACATTCAGACCTTATCCGCACCGTTGGATAATCTTCATTATTCTTGCCTTTTAAATCGAGTTTCGACATTTCGGCATTCCTTTGCCCAAGTTTCTCAACACTTTCACATCGCGATCTCCGAAACTCCGAAATGGAGCTTATCTGGGCTGACTCCTTCTCTTCCCATGACCAAGGGCTGTGACCACAGTTTTATGCGAAAGGAGCTTTTGCGATTTCGCATATCGCAAATTTGTAATAGAGATTAGATCAACGGTCCAGGTCAGATCTTGTCTCAACGGTTGCGATTGAATCACAATATTGCGTATCATGATTTCAGAAGTCTCGTTGCATTTGTTCACTTTCCACTCCATGTTGCGATCCCCAAAACTCCGGCATGGTGTAGAATCAACGGTCCAGCTCAAAACCTGATCTGACGGCTCAGATTACATCGCGATTTCACATATCGCGAGATCGACACTCCTGATGTCAAGTGACTTTGTCACTTCAAATTTCCGATCCCCGATGTCGATGCACCCCTTTCCACGCGCTAGCCCTGCCTTGGCCCATATGACCGTCAACACATGACCTCGGTCAAACCTCTCATCGGGGTTTCAGCATTTTCGATGTCACCATGCACATGCCTACGGAATTCCCGATTCTCCGATCCCTGATGTGTCTCTTCACACGCTGGCCTTCCCAGCTCAGCTCCCGCTCATATGTCCAACTCCTGTGACCACGACCTTATCCCGTCGAGGCTACGGGGTTCACGAGTTCAAGATGCACGAACTCCTTGCTCCCAGGATCTCTGATATCCCGATATCCGATGTGGGATGCCACCTGTCCTCCCACGCTGACTCCTCTTGGATCCTTGAAACACGTCCTATCTGAGATCCACGGCTGTGGTTTCTACTCGCAGTTCAAGGTTCAGCAGGCCTCGCACCCTTATTCTCAAGACTCTCGATATGCCTACGACGCTTGATCCTTTGCCACCTGTCCTTGCAGATGGACGGTCCCGATTATGTCGAGATTTCGAGACTTTCAATGTTCCGGTTCTCACGACCTTGAGAACTCCGATCTCCCGATGGCTGATATCCCGATGACAACTCCTCGTGTCGGGACTTCTCTTCTTGCTCCCGAGGCTTATCTCCCTCGCATATTCTGCAGATCTGACGACTGTCGGCGACCCTGCACCAAATCTAACGGCTCTCGCTGCGTTCGATCACTCATTGCTTTCGATCATTCACCTCTCTGAACTTGTCTTCCGTTTGCCTATCATATTCACTGTTGCCATCAATGACAAGCATTCACTGTCTGTTCACTGAATTTGCCAACATATGAAGAGCTAAGGGAAGATCCTATTATATTGAAGAGAAGTTCAAGTGTGGAATCTTATAATTTGCCAAATCACATAAGTCATTGCCACACATTTCTGTAGAAAACTAAATCTGGGTGGTCTGACCCTTTCACAATAAGACAATTCTAATCAACACTTCATAACTCATATTGTCTTGTATCATCAACCATCACAACTTCAAGAAAAGAGAATCATGAGAATTCATTACAAGCCAGAAAAAAGACATAACCTTTTCCATAAAACATGTGAGAATAAATCATCTTGAAGGGATAGGCAATGTAATAAACATAATATATAAATAAATATCAACAATAAATAATAATAATAAATAATGAAAATAAATAAATTGGCAAATCTTATATAAACATGACCTATCAACCAATGTGACTAATCAATGCTATAAAACATGGAATTGTAAATCATCTCTCATATTTTTATATTCAATATAATATTTTAATATGTATGGATTCCTTTATGTTATCCTATTTATTTTGGATATTCAGCTTATGAACCAAGTTGTTCATGTAATAACCAAGAAATGAACTTTGTTCATTTCAGTTTTGGCCAAATAACACTAAATTTGCAAATAAGTCCATTATCTTTGTAAAATGATGATTGCTTTGCTTTGTACTTTTCTATAGCAATAGACAGTGTCGAAGATTTATTTTCCATGTAAAACCTAGGATTTAGGATTCTACCAAGGTATCCTTTTAATATTTTATCTTTGAAGTAAATACCAAGGGCCACAATCCTGTAGAGGAAAACCTACTCCAAATGGGGGTGATGTGCCTTTAGGTGATCTTGGTGTTGCGAGCAGTTTTTGGGTTGTAGGAGAGGGATTCCTCATTGCCATCATTAATGGAGTTTGCAATGTTGAGGGAGCTAACACAACAGAGGGGAGGGGATGAAAAAGAGACACATGAAGAGTGCTCAAAGGTAGGGTCAAAGGGTCCATTTAGTACAACACCTCACAGTTAGCGCAAACCCTACTCGTCGCCTTCATAGAGTTCATGAGCACCATTGATACAATACACATGTTGAGGGATCTTATGATCACCTTGTATGGGAAATATTAATATGAATGGTGAATATTTTAGTGTGCATAAATATCCACTGGTGGAGAGGGTGGGTGAAGGAACATTAAGAGGTGGTAAAGTTTAGGATCACAGTGTGTTATCTTTCCAACAAGTCTAATGGGAACTCGTTAAGGAATTACTACTTAGACAATTACTTAGCATCAAATTAAATCTTTCAATTCTTAAATTTTTCAATAGTCAAAGTCAAATTTATTTGTTAAATATGTAAAAATTATAAAATTTTGAAAATTGAAAATTATAAAATACGAATAATTGAATTTCCTTAGTTTTCCCAAAAACTTTGAAATTTTTGAAGTTGCAAATCACATGTCAATAATGTAAAAATTATACATGGGTGACAGGTGTAGGGTGATGATTATTGATCTCAAAGGAAAAAATGTGTTAACATTTTCTTTGGGACTAGGGAATGCAACAAATAATGAAGCAAAGGCCCCCATAGTCTATCAACTCCTCCAACTATTGAGCAACCAAAAAAATGACAAAGTTACTATCATTGGTGATTCCTTGTTCATAATTAGGACAATGAAGCAAGGTAGATACCCCTCCTCGCCAACTGTTAGAAGGATCATTCAAAGAGAAAGTTCCATAACCCAACAATTTTGTAAGATCTCATTCTACCAAGTGAAACACTCATTCAACTATGGGGAAAACATTATGGAAAATGTAGGAGTCACTCTTATGATGAAATAATTTTCAGTTCATATACGTTATGCCAATAGGAGAGTATATAAACACATATCATGATGAGTTTTAAAGAAAAATAAATAAAGATACTATCAATGATTTCTCATACCCTGAGTTTTAATGGGTGTTAATATATCGATGACTGTGGGTCTTGGTTCTCTCATTTGATCTCTTCTCACCTAAATTATCTAGGCTATGGGTTTTGGAAGTGGATTATCTCTAGTGTTATGACTTGTCTCCCTCAGGTAGTGATCCCTTCCATGGTGCATTGTATTCGTCGGCATTGCAATGTTGTAGAGTTGGTTCATGGTTTGGAGAGGTGGCTTCGTCAATGTATGAAGGACATTGCAAAGGTTCACACTAACATGATATACTCAATTCTAGTGATGGAGAAATGGAAGAACCAATACCATTATTAGGTCAACAAATCCAGTAGGGTGAAGGACAAGTTTAATGGGGAATCTCAAAAGCAACTCTTGGGCCCAAGACACTATAGTAGGAGTCTCGCTCCAATACTTTAGATGAAATATCTAGAACTTGAGTCTTCTTTCGATGCCATCTAGGATTCATTGGTCTGTATCTTTATCTTTGTCTATTTCCTTCTCTAGGGCTCGATTCTAGTTTCTCCTAGCCAGTATGAAAACTCACGTGACTCTTATGAAGATTCCATCTCAACAACTCAGGTGGAATCAATATCTAGTACTCTATTCAGGCTCTAAATTTTATTTTGGATTATTTGTGGTTATTTTCCACATTACAAAGCCTGAGGAAAACCCTCGAGTGCTTCCCCTCATTTTGAGGATGGTACCTATGGTAAACTCTAGAATCTTCAAGTCACAAGGTCGATCAACAACAGGGCTCAAAGCCATTATAATAATATACTCGCTAAGATCT
Source organism: Picea glauca (assembly GCA_000966675.3). Taxonomy (NCBI): domain Eukaryota; kingdom Viridiplantae; phylum Streptophyta; class Pinopsida; order Pinales; family Pinaceae; genus Picea; species Picea glauca. The sequence continues at coordinate 92,432 of JZKD02S2054285.1, read as the reverse complement.
AAATATGCCACTTGTGGGAATTGAACCTGGGTGGGGAGGATAACAATCATTCCTCCCAACCACTTGAGCTAAACCCAGTTGGAAGAGGACTATTTATGTTATGTAGAGTTGTATTTCTATTAGACTAGTTTATCAAAGAATATCCTTGCAATTTTTGGAGCAGGGGGACTCGATTTTGTTTGCAGAGTGGTTTTGTGGAGTCGTGAAAGTTTTCTACTAAACTTAAACACCCTTATTTTAAATCTAGTACTAATTGTTATACAAGTAAAGCCACAAGAGTTTTTGATAAATATAAACTGTCATTATTGTGAAAAAATAGAATGTAAAAGTCACAAAATTTTGATAGTTCAAAGTTTGTTTCCTTACATTTCGTTTTTTCGCTTTTTCAAAATACTAATTTCATTAACTTCAAAATTCTTGAAGTTACATTTTTCATTTATTAAAACCACAAAAATTTTGAAAATGCAATTTTGTCGTCTTACATCTCATTTCACTGTTTTATAAAAGTAGTATTTTTTTACAATTTTGAAAATTAAAAAAAAAACATTATGTCAAAAATATTAAAAACATAGTTACTGTGGAAAACAATGGTTGTGAAATTCCTTTTCTTCAAAGTATATTGATTTTAGGAAAGTTTACACCATTTTTTTAGGTTAAAATTGAAATGTTGTCATTATTTCCATAACATTGTCATTAATTATGCAACATTGTTATCGATGTTGTAGAAAGATAGACAAAACTGGACCAACCAAAGCAAAGACCAACACAAACAACACTAGTAGAGGGCCCACCCCACATAGAGAATAATGGCACAACAAAGGAAATGCTACCAAAACATGCAAGTGTTTTAAAATTTAAAATAAAATAATGGCTGCCCCATTACTTTTTAGTGAAAATGTGACATACAAGCAATGAATAATGGTGATAGTGAAATTGAGAAATCAAAGTTTAAATTTTGTAGAATTCTAGTAAAAATTAGCTTCCAATACTGAAAACATTAGCAAACTAGCTTGTACAAAAACTAGTGAGTTAGCAAACTAGCTTGTACGAAAAATAATAGAAAAATAGTGAGTTAGCAAACTAGCTTGTACGAAAAATAATAGAAAAATAGTGAGTTAGAAAACTAGCTTGTACGAAAAATAATAGAAAAATAGTGATTTAGCAAACTAGCTTGTACGAAAAATAATAGAAAAATAGTGAGTTAGCAAACTAGCTTGTACGAAAAATAATAGTCACATTGGTAGAGAGTAAGGTCAACTTATGAAAACACCAACATTTGTATGTATTGAATTATTGAAGCCACCGAGGTTGTCATGAAAGTCAATGATGAAGACACCCAATAATAATAGTCACATTGGTAGAGACGACCTACACATAAACACTGACAATAATTGTCATTGAAAGACAACACTTGGTTGTCCAATGTTTATGCATTGATAGAAAATAAATTAGCACATGTTGGTGGTTATGGTGGCATGTTTTTGGACTTTCTCAAGACAAACATAGTGGGGGATTAAGTTGTGATGAAAGATGTTTTGATAGGTTATACATTTTTTTGATTGAAATTTTCATTTTTCAAAGTTAAATGAGAGATGAGTAAAATGGATGATCAAAGCCAACAAAACAAGATAAATACTACTTGATACTATCCAAAATTAATAAAAATGCATAAAAAATTAGTAGTGCAATAGTGATGCATGGGAGACCTACAAATGGTGAATACATGAGTACTGGAAATTAATAAAGCTAAGAAAATGTTTTTAAAACATGTGTTTGAAGAAGAGTATTGTGTTCATGCATTGTTTGGAATCTAGTTCATGGAATTGTATAATTGTGAAATTTAATCCGGCTAGCTCATACAATATGCCCCTAAAAGATTGGTAATAGGGAAGAGCAAAATGTTATGAAAGTTGAGGTTTTGTGATAGCCTTTAAAAACAAGTTTTAAGGGGATTTAAATAATTCAAGTGAAAACAAGTCCAGGTTGAATAATGATTTCAACATGTTGTGGGTACCTACACTAGAAATCAAATACCATGACTACTTTTTCATCTATAGGGTCTAATGCAATTATGGGATATGATGTGTAATAAGTGTAAATTTATTTACAAAGTTGGAAGTTGTATTGTTCTTTCTCCCTTTGTGATTTTGATGTAAGAAATAGAAGCTGAAGTTGGGTTTTAGCTAATTATGCATAACCTAAAAGACACGAGGAGCCAATTTTTTTGATAAAATAGAGTTGAAGCAAAAACAATTGAATAGTGTCATGTATCGAAGTTGTTCTAGAGAAATGGAAAACATCATAGCAGATTCACCCAATGTCTTGATGGATGGGAGTTGATGCATATGCAGTGTTCACATCAATTCTCTAAAATATGGTGAGTGGCAACTCATAAAACCCTTTAGTTGAGGGTGTAAACCAAAAACATATTTTTTTGTCATAAAAAAAAGGTGTATTTTCCATTAAGATATATCAATGTTTTCTCATTGCAAGTGCATAAATAAATAAAAAATTAACCCACGTCAGTCCTTCAAGTTTAACCATGGACATTGTTGATGTTTACCTACATATAATCTAAGGCCTAAGACCCAAATTTATATAATACTTTTCCTATGTTTGTTCTTTATCGAGGATATCAATCTCTTGTTTGTCTCATTTTTTGTCCCTTTTGGGAGAGGGTTTGATAAAATATGATATATTGTTATAGTTGAATATATAGGTTGGTTCATAAATTATTGTTTCATTGGTTCAAAAATTGTCAACAACCAATTTGCAAGAGCTAGAACTTTAATATTAATTCATTTCCATGCTTTGTCCTCTGTAAATTTTTCTATGGGATTCAAATCCATTGGATGATCCTTGGGGGTAACATTATCGAGGCTATGATCTACCATTGCTTATAATGAATTCAAATTCTCTACCAAAGATTTCTTTGATGGTTCTTCTTTCTTACTCCATGTCTAACATGTTTAGATTTCACTTCCTTCCAATTTGAAGGATGAGGAGGGGGGAGGGGCAAGGGGAAAATCCATTTCCTAAGAGAAAATTATGCAATTAAAGGGTAAATCTTCATAATCCACTACTCACAAAAATAACCCTAATGTATTAGATGCACAAAAGTTGACAAAGGTTTGCATAGTTCAATATCCACACATATTCAAGCATATGAGAGGTAAGATATGCCAATATTTATATTAGATGTTATAAGAAGAATCCCAAAGAGTTCCATATTTGAGAGAACATTAAATCATGCCCCAAAAAGGGGAAAACCATTAAATCTTACACACAACGTGGTCAAGGAAGAGGTGATAAGGATTGAAACCTAATGTATTAAATTTCATGGAGAACCCAACTCTTCGCATCATCCATGGACCTTTGAAAAATGATTTTACATCCTTGTGATTTGAAAGGAAAATGAAGCAATTCCCTTGATAGAGGAAGATTTATCACCAATTTATTCTAGATCTACCAATTTTCCTTGACCCATTTGACTATCACCCCAATAGATGGCCAAATGTGTATACACCAACAAATCAAATTTTATGTTAGTAGATTTTCAATGTAACTATCAAGGGGTTCCAATCTGGAGACAGAACATGGGTCTGAACTAGAGGGGACACCCCATTATGTACCAAGAGTTGGCAACAAAATCCTATTTCCCTTCTTAATAGAGCTTATAGAAATTTGATTAGAGTCCCCATAATTATTGACCTCCATGGGTGCATAGATTAAAGCTAAAAAACAAACCCACATGAGAGAAAAAGTGAAATAGAAAGACCAATCACAAAATGAAGAGAATTGGAATTAATATAACTATCAATGAAGATACAATAAACCAAGAGAGCCAAAACCTCATGTATCTAGGACATTGGCATGAAGAGACTAGCGGTGAACAATATCCAAGTCACAAAAGCAATGACCAAAGAGATAAAAATGCCAACAAGAGGAAACACACATACAATCCCACCACCCACAAAAAAACTAGCGTTACATAGAAAATTGCAATATTGTGGTGCCAAGATCAGAAAATATGGATTATGTTCTCCTTCACTATGGCCATCTATAGCCATCAATAGTACTTGTACAAACCCTATATCAATCCCCTCTTTACTAAAGGTAAACCTTGTTTCAACCAAAAACCCTTGTGTCATTGAAAAGAATACAATTGGGTGGATGGAAAACTTAGTTGATAATGGTCAGAGCACATGATGGAGGAACTCTTATAAGTTCAAGAGAAAAGTTGAGTGTCAAAAACTGGTAAAAGGCACTAGATTTTTAAACAAGGATCACATTTTGCAGCAATTTCAACACTCATCTAAAGGGGGTGAAAATAGAAATGTCTAACAAAACCAACATCAAGGTATTGAAAAAGATAATGATTTATTTGATCGACAATGACTTCTTTTACAAGAATCATTTATTTTATCTCTTGCTTGAGGGGGTTAATGGAGAGGAAAACAATGACCTCCATCATTATATATTATTAAATGTACTTTTGGCTTATGCCAATCATTTTCTATTGGTAAAATTTAATAGTAGATTTAGTGATATCGCATGCAACCAATCTATAGCTAATAAAGTTAATTTTATTATTGGGAGGTTAAACCATCATGACAGGTCTAAACCAATATTAATAATGTACTCAATAGATCATGTATTTGAGAAAGAGGTGCGTCACAACTATCTTGGCTAGCCTAATATGGTGAAAATTTTCAGTTTAATATAAATCCCTTGTTATTATTCTCTCCACCCTTGTATTTTTTCCATTACCTGTAAAAATAATCCAACTGCCATTTTTATATATATTCCATGGAAATTACTAACATATTTTAGATCATGATAATTCAGTAGAGAACAAACTTTAGTTCCAAGCATAGGCATGTCATGCAAGTTTATCATCTTCGACTTCTTTTATTGAAGGAATTTATTAGACTAGCCTTATTATGTTGCATTTTTCGTAGACCTACTTCCACACATTTGATAAGCACGGTGGAAATTTTATGGGGTGTGTGTGTGCATATTTTTATCGCTCAAACACTCTCTAAGTTTTATGGGGTGTGTGTGCATATTGTTGTTGTTCAAACGCTCCCTAAGGAAAATTCCAACCTTACTCAAAGGAAATATTAAGGACACTATAAAGTGAATCACTACATGTCACCTATGTGATTCACTCCACTCTTTAGGCCAAGAAAACCAAGCCAATGGGGGAATACCTATCTAACTCGCTTGCTCCAAAAAAGGTATAATTATAGTAATTTCTAAATAAAGGTCTCCAAGTGGTTAGGTGGGTTGAGTGAACTTCAATTTTGTAAAAGTATTGTGAGAATATGTAATCATAATGAACACAAAGAAATCTGAGTCAAGAACATTGTTTACCATGAAAATTGAGTGCCATGAAGTATAAATGTCGAATCAAGTGCATAGGAAACAACAATGGTATTAAGTTTGTTTTCCAATGACCATTCCCACAACATTATTATATTCCAAGATAAATCATTTAAAGAGGAATGAGTGAACTATTGTAAGTGTCCAAGATATGGAAAGATCAATGCTCAACATATACCATGAAGAATTAGCTACAAGACAAATTTGTGATTGCAAGATTGCAGAGAATATTTTAATTTCTAAACTAAAAGAAAGTCATTATACCATATATTCTCATCACAAGATAATGTTCTATACTCATTCAACAATTATGAAAGAGATGGTCTCAAAATCATATATACCCACAAATTTGTCTAGACAAACATTGGATCAAGTGTTGTGTTTGTTGTGCTCCATGCTTGATAGATAACCATAAAACGACCCATGAAATCCAAAAAATAGATCACAAGATAACCGTGACAATTGTGTATTGTTGTATATAAAAAAATCAAACTGCAAATCTGGAAATGAAAAAATTATTGGTACTTAGCATAGATCACCATGTGTTCCATATTCCAAGAAATATCATTAAGCAACCATATCCATGTTTGATTATGTATTTACCACAACAAATATGCAGATTAGAGTTTAGATACTGTTTGGTTTAGGAGACAACCAAACATGTTGCAGTGTGTATCAAAACATGAGTGTGCAATATATGACTTAAATGTTAACATCTCATGTTCGATTATGTGTAATTTTTAACCATGATCCACAATATATGCTAAGTAAATAACCAGGAAAGAACTAACAACATATTACGCTATGATGATAGACAAGTTCTGGAACCATTGAATGCATATCAAAATAAGAAATTCACATGCTAATCCATCCATAATTTTTCGATCATATGTTAAGAACAAGGACAAGAAAGGTGTGCTTATGTTTATTAGAAAGATAAATATGTAACATATGTAAACAAAAAGGAAAAAGGGAAAAATGCTTGGAACCTCAAATAAATTTAAGCATACACATGGACCGAGAAGATTTAATTAGACAACAATCTATGTTGTTCATGAAACATTTTATTGAAATGAATATTGATCTAGCCTAAAATGAAATTTGAACCATGATTCAGCCAAAAGAAAATTGTTTTTCTTTTACACTTTAGGGTTGTTTATATTTGAAACCTCAAATGAAACTTGTACCTAAATAATCTATGCAAGTGGATTAAATTTGATGAGGGTTTAGTATTTCTCATTAGAATGAAAATTTGAGAAATACTAAACCCTATTCAATTTGTTAAGAAAATTTCAAACTTGAATGAATGACAAATCGACCACTTAGGAAACTCAAGCAAAGATTTAAGCAAACCCTCACTTGAGATATCTCTTCTATGATCTAGCTTGTAATAAAAAAAATTAAACCCTAGATCATGAAGAATGAACTGGAAATTAAAAAAAAAATGTTTGAGAGGATGTGAAATCACCTTAATATTGGGTGATGGAGTCCATATCTTCCTATAAATGATTCACATGTTTTCCTATAAGTGATGAGGTATTACACACCAATGAGTGAGTATGGAAGATCTTCAAACTATGAAAAAATCTTAAGAAATATTTTGAAGTGGGTTAGATCATGTGGTTGAATCAAACCTTAAAAGAATGCAAGAGATATTAGCTTAAACCTATGTTGAAAAGAAAAATCCCAAAAAATTTATCGTCAAGAACATAAATTTAATCTAACCATGCACAAGAAACAAGATAGGTTCATTGCTATACCTTGCTTGATTGATTCTCTAGAAAAATCCCTTATCTCATAAAAAATCTCTCATACTCTTGTCATCAAAATACAAGAAAGAAGAAAAAATCACCAAATAATAGAAGAACTCACGCCAATCTTGCCAAGAAGTCTTCACTTTATTCCCAACCATGCCAACCATTTTCCACCTCCCCAATATCGTTCATTTTATCCACATAAAAAAACTCATCTTGGTCATGTATGATTTTTCAAAGGTCAAAATTAAAGCTTGGATCAATAAAGCCACTAAGGCTAAGAGGTGAAGAGATTAAGTTAAAATCCAAATATTAATCTTGAAAATGCTCATCACTATGATTTCAATGTCCCTAGTCCCTAGTTTGTCTATGAATATATAAATAAAAGGGACTTGTTCAATAAATGAACATTTAAAGAAAAAGGCTTAAAGGGGGTGGTAAGAAATGTTGAGATTTTATGAAATTTCAAAAGTTATTCCGAAGTGTAATTGTACTGGTTATTCCTAAGTGTAATTGTGAAAGGGTTTAATGATAAGTCATGTCTTTTAGGTCTTTTAGAGTATAAATAGAGGTTATATCAAGTCATTTTGATCACTCATTGAATATAAGTACAAAAGAGTTGTACACACTTATCTAGGAGGTGATTCTTGGTTCGTGTCTGGGTCTATTTGGTCTTGATTTCGTGAAAGAACATTGTATGACATTGTACATGTTGGAAGAATCTATATTGAGGAAATTTTGTAGGGTTTTCTCGCCCTTGAGGGTTTCCCTGAGCATATATCTTGTTGTTCTGTGGATATCTATCTTTCACTTGTGATCCTTTTTCATATTAAATATATATATATATATATATATATATATATATATATATATATATATACACACACACACAATATCATCTCTCTTGAAAAATCAACATGGTATCATAGCGGGACCATGCCTAACTCCCTTGAAGAAGGGTTTGGGAAAATAAGAGAGATAGCTTGCGTTTGGATTCGGTGGGATTGATCTGAACAGTGAGAGAGATGGGAGCAATGAAGGAATCAGTGTCATGAGCAGTGGCACCTATCACTACAAAGTTGGCTCCATGCCTGAAATCCAAAGCCACCGAATGTAAATATGGACTCAGAAATAGACATCCCATCATTGTATCTTCAAAGTACAATGGATACACCCTCTTCGAAGAAACGCCTTGGGTGTAATAAATATGGAAAACAAAGTGCATGTTATAATTCTTCTAGATTTGGTAGCCTGTGCATTTGGTTAATTCTAGTAATTTATTTCCTCTTATGGGATGTGTGGAAGGCATGGAAGAGGAGGGATATTTGGATTCGAGGACATGCTCTTATTCTCAGTGCCTTTATTAGCCAATTTCTCTCTTTTACTGATTATTCACATATCAACTATATATTCAGGCAACAACTAGAAAAAAAAGAGGTGGTGGCCATTTTGGTTAAAAATCAGTTGGTGATTGATAGTGGAAGACTTATGATGTGTGTGGTCATGCCTTATTTGATTCCAGAAATTGCATGTTTAGGATCTACTATGGTGGGGAGCGATATTACAACATTGGCATTGAGTATAATACTCAATGTTGTCTCTAAGCTTCATCTCGTTTAGAAAGTGAAGAAGACAAATGAATTATTGAGTGCTCCTCCTCCCGACTTTAATCTAGAGACCAAATGGTCTGACATAGAATTTTCCATGGTTTCCAATAGATATACATAGAGAAATGTGATGAGGGATACCCAGAGTTGTGCCTTGTGGAAATCGTTGAAGCTTAGGGCCCCGACAGTGCCCGTGATCCTATGCACGTCAACAAATTTATTTAAAATATCATAGGTCTGGTTTCCTATTGTGGAGTTTTAGAATTTGGTGGAGATATCATGATACCAAAAGACAACCTCTACCGAAATTTGTGAGACATTTCCATTGAGTTTCCAAGTATAAGGATCTACCAAAGTGTTGCATTTTAAACAATTTATTTGATCGATGGTTTCAACGGTAGAATTGGGTCTTAGTGCGCACAGTCTTTTCAGCGACCACATCTCATTTGTCTGAGGCAAGGATACTCAAGATAAGGAATCTACGTGGTGAGTTGGTAAAATATTAAGAATTAAAACATTGAATGATGATGTGAAAAATCATGGGATCGGATCGATTAGGTGGTCACTAGTGGGACAAAAAGGGATTTGCAATTTTCAATTTATTTAATTTTGGATGTGATTGTGTGCACCATGTGGTGCTGGTAGCCATGAAAATGGTCGATGGCATCATTTCAAAATCACAAAGTAATGGAATTACCATGAAGAAGAGAAAGAAGATGACATTTTTTCAAATCCTCCAACGCAGATGATGACATTGTATATTGATAAAATTCTAGTGGGTATATGAGCATCTGAATGTTGTGGGAGAAAATTGTATAATGTGAAATGAGAATGCCTTTGACAAAAATATGGTGTGAATAAACATTCTAGAGAATATTATGAGAGAGGCCTATACAAGAATATATTGTCATGACTATTTTATGATACCAACAATGATCCAATACGTGCAACGTAGGCCCATAGGGGCCATCCCACCTTCCCTTACATTGTGGGCAGTGTTAGCGCTGCATCATTTTGGTATCAGTTTGGTATGATAGCCTAAAACTTTTTGAAGGCCAACAATAAAGAGGAGTTGTGCAAGTATCATATTAATGCTTTGGGAGTCGAACCTTGTTCATGGTTGGTGTTTGCATATTCTTGGAGACAAATCTTTGGCATAGTCAACGTCAATTATGATACAAACTATTCGACGTTGTTAAGTATGTCACAATCACTTGAACCACTGGTGCATGTTTATGTCAAATTATATTCACGATAAATGCATATGGAAAAGTGTAATATTGGAACGATTACCTTAGGAAAAATACAAGAGAAGAACTATGGTTTCCATATTTTGAATTACCTGCAATTTTCCATTGGAAGCCATGGCTAGGAAAGAGGTGACCGATTGAATGCAAATCCATTGTATAGCCAATTGGGAATGCAAAGAGAATCCTTCACTATACAATGGGGAAACCATATCCTTCATTGGATAGCTTCTGGTGTTTGAGTTTTTGAAGGCATTTTTGGAAATATGCAAGGGGAAACAATGGAAAATAGGCAATGTTATTACTGCGTAGAGAGGTGTCTGTCAAAGTTGTTGCTGCAATTATAGAATATGTGAGGAACCAGTGATGCACATGGTGTTCTATTGTGAATACTCTTTGCATTAATATGTTGATTGGTATACAACTGTGCATGTCTGCTATTCATGATAGAATCATGGTTGACAGAAGAGGCAGCCAGTCATGAGGGTTGGGGTATGGATTTTTCCTCATTCATAGAGGGAGAAGCCAGTGAGGTAGGCTAGATAGTAGGGTTTGTTTTAAGTGACGAAGGGAGTTGGCCTTTGAGTTTGACAAGAAGTATCTTAGTCTCATACATTACTATTTGGAATTGGAAGTATGACAGATGAGATATTCCTTGGTCGGGTAAAATATGTTGTGGAGATCCTGAAGAGGTTCAGGGTGTTGGACCGTAAACGGATGGCTACACCGATGGCATCAAATATGAAGTTGTTGGATGATATGAATTTAGAGGTTTTTGATGCTACATTATACAAGAAGATGATTGGATCATTGATGTATTTGACGAATACATGACCAAATATATGTTTTTCTATGAACACCCTAAGTCAATACATGGTTGACCCCATACGTGTTCACCTGATTGTAGTAAAACATGTGATTAGGTACCTTAAATGTACATTGGATTATTTGCTCAAGTATGTTGCAGACAGTGAGATCAATCTACTTGGATATTCAGATTCATATTGGATCGGTAGTGTTGCAAACTGGAAAAGTACATTAGGATGTTGCTTCACATTGGGATCCGGTATGATTTCATGGATCAGTAAGAACGAGTCATGTGTAGCACTCAGTACAAATGAGGTAGAGTATTTGGTAGCAAGTTGCGAAGTAGTGTGGCTTTGGAAATCGTTGACTGGGTTATTTGATATTGCGATAGAGGTGACATGTATCTTGTGCGACAACTAGAGTTGTATAAAGTTGTCAGAGAACCCGGTGTTTCATGATAGGTTGAAGCATATAGAAACACAATATCACTATATCATGGATATGGTGCAGAAGGGATAAGTGAGGCTCCAATATGTGGCTACCAATGATCAGGTTGTGGATGTGCTGACAAAGTCGTTGTTAAGGATGAAGTTCGAGTACTTCAGGGACAAGCTCGGTGTAGTCCCTCTTAAGAGGGAGTGATGGCTTCATATGTTATCGTAGGGTAGTGGATGTCATGATGAAATGTTGTAGTTATTGGAGAGCTACCCATCGGCCCTGGATGCATGATGAAGAGACGAGGTACAAATGTTATCGCATGATATTGAATTTCATGCATTAGATATTGAGGTTTTTTGCGGGAAACTGGATAGTCTCATGATGACATGTTGTAGCTATTGGAGAGCTACCCACTGGCCCTGGATGCATGTTGTGGAGTCACTTTGGATTTTTTGTGATGTATAGGTTTGTGTGTTCGACAGTCAATGGTCATGAGCTCATGTGGATGGAGATTGTGTTAGAGTGTGTGCCAGATAGAATATATTCCTCATTAAGAGAGAGTGTTGAGATTTTATGAAATTTTAGAAGTTATTCCTAAGTGCAATTGTATTGGTTATTCTCAAGTGTAATTGTGAAAGGGATTATTGATAAGTCATGTCTTTTAGGTATTTTAGAGTATAAATATAGGTTATATTGAGTCATTTTGATCACTGATTGAATATAAGTACAAGAGAGTAGTACACACTTATCTAAGAGGATATTTGTTGTGTTGGTTTTGTCACATGGGTGAGCAAAAACACAAAACTTGCATGCTTAGTTAAGTCAGCTAGACAAGACATAAGTTTGTGAGTTGATTAGATAACCAAATAGACATGAAACAAAGCAATAAAAACTAAAAACAACTAAGAAATAAATGTTATAGAATCTTGCAATAACTAGAACCATGAAAAGTAAAAAATGACCAATATATAGCTACCAATGGATAAATATGTTGATAAGCTAAACATCGTAGAGAAAGGCAGGGACTTATGAGTCCCCTCTGTTAGAATATAGAAGATTGTGTTCGTTTTACCATTGATGATACCCTCGTCACCCAACCATAGGCCGAAGCCACCCTCCAAGCACCTTGACCTTGACGGAGAAGAGAATCCTGGTAGAAATCCAATAGCCAAGAGAGGCTAATGCACCAAGAAAGAATAGAAATCAGGCTGATCAAACAATCCCACCCAGAGGCTAGCACACACCTTCCTAGAAAATTGCGCACAAGCTGCAACTGCACCTACACAGATCCAGTTCTCTCTGTAACTGTTGAGATGTGAATAATGAGAACTGGTGCCCTATATTTATAGTAGTTTGGCCAGTCTTACTAGGGCCGACTTCTCCTTCTGGGTACTAATAAATTCATTTTAATTATATTTCTGCAGCCAACAACTTGTCTAGGTGTTGTTGGGTATTCTACCCTACGGACTAATAAGCTAGGGCTCTAAACTTATACGCAGAAAATGACCCTTAAGATTTAACTTTTAACCTCCTACCCAAAATCCCAACCCCTTTTCTCAGGCAAACACGGGAAGAATAAACCAACCTTTTTCCGACAGTTGAAGTAGATCCTTCGTTGAGCTATTATCTCCTTGCTGCTGCTTCTCCTTCCACAAAGCTTCCTGCAATCAAGAAAAACTACGCATGCATGCTACTGATATACTAGGGGGTTAGAGATAAAACATGAATCAAATAACATAGATGAGGCTCATGTATTCGGGACGGGAAAAGTATCATTTTTTATTAATCTCAATATGAACCAACTTACAATGATT
>JZKD02S2054285.1:51002-62359 GCA_000966675.3 Picea glauca | reverse complement strand
AATCTCTTAAACCACTTTGACTAATTTGACCTTTTGGGGCTTCTAGATGACATAAGAGGGTCCTCCAACTTCGTAAGGCCATAACTCTCAAACCGTGAGGAGTTATGTGACGTTCAACATACCACCAGAAATGGAATGACATGTACTATCCATATGGAATATTATTAACTAAAAATATATCAAAACTCATACCTTTATCCATCAAACGAACTTGGGTCCATTACCCAAACCTGGGTTCTCCAACTTCTCATGGCCATAACTCTCTAACCGTAAGGAGTTATGTGACATTCCACATACCACTGGAAATGTCATGATAAGAAATATCCATATAGGATAGTTTCACTGACAAATTCACTGGTGTTCATCTCAATATTCCACAAATAAGCATGGGTTTTCTAACCATACTTCTAGGATAACTCAATCCACAAAGTGTCTTTCCATGAGGGATTTAACCATAAGGGGGCCACTTTGGAGTTCATCCATTTCTACTTATTATCAACCATGAAAAGAAAATAACAAATAATCTTTACATCAAACAATCTTGGGTCCATTGCCCAACCTTTGTGCTACGGGGCTTTGTTTAAGGGTTGACATCAATGACAACCAACATTAATAAACAATCTCCCCCTTTTGAATTGATGGAAACACTTTGATGAAATACTAAAATCATATCACTCGTGCTCCCCTTGGAACCATGCCTTTGTCCTATGCATCTGATAAATCTCTCCCCCTTTTTCATCAATGCCAAAGGTATCTTTCCATCCAGAGTTGCTCCCCCTGACTGGATTGTCCTCTTATGGTGCTTCCTCGTGTAATTCTAAGACATATAAGATAAGAATTCAAAAATCATTCATTTTTGAGTAGAAACAACTCCAAGTCTCTAGCGAAGATATTCAAAGGATTCCCGTGGAAGTGGTTTTGTGAAGATGTCTTCCACTTGTTCTTTTGTTCCCACATACTCAACTTTGATGTTATTTTCTGCAACCTGCTCCCATAGAAAGTGATACTTTATTGGAATGTGCTTCATCTTGGATTGAATCACCGGGTTCTTCGAGATACTAATGGTGCTTGTATTATCATAATAGATTGGAATGGGCTCATCATACTCAAATTGTATATCTGTCAGAGTTCTTTTCATCCAAAGTACCAATGTACAACATGATGCTACTACAATCTACTCTGCCTCGACTGTAGATAAAGATATTGATGATTGTTTCTTGCTTAGCCATGATACTAAACATTCACCCAAGTAGAATTCTACTCCACTGGTGCTTCATCGGTCATCAATAAAACCTTCCCAATCTACATATGTGTAGGCAATTAGTGAAAGATCCTTTCCTTTTGGATACCATAATCCAAACTCTTATGTTCCTTTGAGATATCGGAAAATCCTCTTCACTGCTAATACATGTGATTCCTTTGGTGATGCTTGAAATCGTGCCACCTGTCCAACTGCCTGCATTACATATGGTTTGGATGTTGTCACATATAGTAGGCTGCCAATCATTGACTTGTATTGTCTCTGATCTATAGACTTCAAATCGTCATCTTTGCTCAACTTGCAACTAGTTTGCATGGGAGTGATAATTGGTTTGCAATATTCCATTCTGAACCTCTTCATCATTTCTCTAATATACTTGGTTTGAGAAATAAAAATTCCTTGATTGCTTTGACGTATATGAAGTCCCAAAAAGAAGGATAGTTCTCCAAGTAACTGCATTTCAAATTCATTTTACATATCTTTTGCAAATTTCTAGCTTAACCTGTCATCATCACTACCAAAAATAATATCATCAACATAAACTTCAATTAATAAAATATTACCTTGACTTACCTTGATGTAGAGGTTGTTGTCTGCACTTCCTTTTCTAATTAAAAACGGCCTTACACATAATCTGTGTTATCTAACAATTGAAAACCTTCTGGTTGTTCAATGTAGACTTCTTCTTCAAGTTCCCCATTTAGAAAATATGATTTTACGTCCATTTGATATACTTTAACATTTTTGGAGCATGCATAAGCTAAAAGCAAATGAATCGCTTCCATTCTGGCAACTGGGAAAAAATTCTCTTCAAAGTCGATTCCTTCAATCTGATCATATCGTTTACATACCAATATAGCTTTGTTCTTTGTAACTTGTCTATATTCATTCAATTTATTTTTGAAAACCCATTTTGTGTTGATCACATTCTTATTCTTTGGTCTTGGAACCAATTCCCAAGTGTCATTTTTCTCTATTTGATTCAATTCTTCATCCATGGCCTTATTCCAAAATTCATCCTTGTTGGCTTCTTCAAAATAGTTTGGTTCAATTGTAGATAAGAGTGCTAAGTGTGTTTTTTATGGTGAACAGATTCTTCTTCTAGTCTCAACTCCTGCATCTTTGTTTTCGATAATCTAATCTGAAGGATGATTCTTCTGTACTAGTTTATTGGGTGTCTTTGGAGAAACTTGTTGAACTTTCTCTTCTGCTTCTGTCGAATTCTCTTCATCTTCCTCTTCTACTTCTTTTTCATCTTCTACTTCTTCTTCTAAGGGTTGTTTCATTGATTTATTTTCTTCCTTTGATTTTGGTCTGCCTGTTTCATCAATTGTTATGTTGATGCTTTCCACAACTTTGTTCAATCTTGGATTGTAACACTTGTATGCTTTCCTTGTACTTGAGTAACTAACAAGTACTCCTTTTTCCACACAAGAGTCAAAATTTCCCATTCCGCCATCTTCCTTTTTGATATAGTATTTGCTTCCAAAAACTTTGAAGTGCTTTACATTTGTTGGTATTCCTTTCCATAGTTTGTAGGGAGTTTTTTCAGTGTTGTTTATGCGCATTACTCTCTTTTGAATGTGAATTGTTGTATGCACTTCCTGTGTCCAAAAAATATCTGTCAATTTTGAATCCATTAGCATTGTTCGAGTCATTTCCTGTACTGTCCTATTCTTTCTTTCTACAACTCCATTATGTTGAGGTGTCCTAGCAACGAATAATTGCCTTTTTATTCCATGATTGTTGTAGTAGTCCATAAATTCCTTTGAGGTGAACTCTCTTCCATTATCAAATCTCAAGCATTTGATTTTTGAATCCATTTCATTTTCAACCATTTCCTTGTATATCTTGAAGTTTTCAAAAGCTTCTGACTTATTCTTGAGAAAGAAAACTACAGTCATTCTTGTATAATCATCAACTAACAACATAAAGTATTTCTCACCTTTTAAGCCCTTTGTTTTAGTTGGTCCAACTAGATCAATATGCACAATTTCCAGTGGTCTTGTCATTGAATATTCCATTGATTTGAACTTGGGAATTTCTCTAACTTCTTCTCTTTTGTTGACTTTGACAAGGTTATCAAAATGTATGTGATCCATTCTTTTGTACCATATTTAACTTTCATCTTCCTTTCCTAGACAACATTTTTCATTTCCAATTTCACTTAACACATATATGTTGCTTGAAGTTCTTGCAGCTGTAGCGACCAATTTCCTTGAACCTTCTTTTCTTATCTCACACTTTTGTGAATAGAAACTAACTTTATGACCTTGGTCACACATTTGACTTACACTTAGAAGATTATGTTTCATATCTTCTACTAGTAGAATGTTTTCTGCCTTTTCATTCTTGTTCCCAATTCGAATTGTGCCTTTTCCAATGATTTTGGCTGAATCATCATTTCTGAAGGAGACTGATCCATCTCTTTCCTTTCGTAATGTAAGAAACTTGTCTCTATCACCTGTCATGTGTTTTGAACACCCACTGTCAACATACCAACCATGTTTCTTCTTGTTATCTTGTAGAACGAGTGTGCATTCTTCATTGATATGCTGATCTTTCTTTCTTATCCATGTCCTTTTATGTGGTTTTTGTTTGTGACTGTTTTTGTTCTGTTGAGGTTCTTTAGGAGGGATTGTCATTCTGCACTCTTTGGCCACATGTCCAAAATTATTACATTTCTAACATTCCACTTCATTTCTCAAGGATTCAAAACCTGTTATAATTTCTTCTTTGTGTTTCACTAGACCTTCTTGAATAACCCCTTTGTGTATAACTCTCAAAGTTGTTGTTGTTCCTGTTGTTAGCTCTGCAATTCACAGCTTTATGTCCAAAATTATTACATGCATAACATAAACCAAAAAATATAGTTTTATACCTGGGAGTTGAGGATCTTCTAAAAGGAATTTCTCTTGTGAATCCTTCTTCTTCTTGAGGCCTATCTGTCGTTTGTTGATTTTGAAATATGAATCTTCTCTGTGGAGGAGTGTCCATGTAATCTTCTTTGTATATATTTCTATCCCCTTTGATTGTTTCTACATAGATTTTTGGATAGGTTTCTTTCTCTGTTATTTTAGAGCTTGATCCCTTTTCTGTCTGATTGTATCCAAGTTCGGTCTTGTCAAAATGGGATTTTTGACTGCTGATAATGTCATCCAAAAATTTTGAGCTATTCTGCATATTTTTCTTTTGAATATCCTTTCTTAATGTTACAATCTCTACTTCCAAGTTTCCAATGATCCTGTCCTTTTCTTCTAGTTGTTCTTTGAGTGCTTCTTCAATTCTTTTATCTTCTTCTATTTGAACTTTCAATTTTGTGATCTATTGTTCTAGTTCTCGAGTGTCTTCTTTCTTGTGTAGTTCTTCTTGTAGTTTCTTGTTCTTCTTCTTTTCTCTTATGATAACTTCTATGGCACACGTTAATTCTTCTCGATAGTCAACTTCTGCCTCTTCAATTTATTCTTTGACGTCTTCATATCCTTCTTCAGCTTCTTCATATTCTTCTTCTGAGTCTTCTTTGTCAGAGTCTGTTACTGCCATGAATAGAACTCTTCTTGTCTCATTGTCACTGAATTCATCTTCATCTAATGATGAGATGTCTTCTTTGATGCATAAGCTTTTCTTGAAAACTTTCTTTGCAGTTCTTTTGCCTTTATATGTGTGTTTGCCTTTTGAGTAACCTTCATCATTTCTCTTTTTCTTATGAGTACATTTGTTAGAAAAATGACCAATACCATCACAATTAAAAAAAATTAAAGGAAGCTTACCTCTATACCTACCATTGGTTCCCTTGTTCAATCTTTTGATGAAGTTGGGTACTTCTTCATAATCTTCCGAGATGTCACTACTGTTGCTATATTCTTCTTGTTCCCTTTTCTCTTGCTTTGATCTTTTGGATTCTTTGAAAGCTACTTCTTTTACATCTGGATTTTCCTGTTCAGTTCTCATTTTATATGCTATGAAGATTCCATGCAGTTCGTCCACGCTTATTGAGTCTAGATCTGATCTTTCTTCTAGTGATGATATCATAGGGTTGAATCTCATAGGAAGAGATCTTAGTACCTTTTGAACAATTACAGATTCTTTGATTTCTTCTTTCAATCCTATGATTGCATTCACTGTGTCATTGACTCGTAATAAGTAGGCTACGATATCTTCATCTTCCTTCATTTTTAGTTTTTCGAACTGACCTTTGTAGGTTTGAAGATTTGCTGCTTTGACTTTTGTATGTCCTTCATAAATATTTTGAAGCTTGTCCCAAATCTCTTTAGCAGATTTACAATGTGCAACTTTGGTGAATATCATTTCACTAATACCATTCAGAAGTGCATCTGTGGATTTGGAATTATTCTGACCGAGTTTCACTGCTTTGTCATTTGTTGGTGGAATTGCTGGTGTTGTGTATCCATTTATAATTGATTGCGAAATTTCAGATCCCTGTTCCTGTATATATGTCTTCATCCTTATGTTCCAAAAAACATACTTTTGTCCATCAAACTGTGGTATTCCATCTTTATACAAGTTGTTGCTCTCCATGATCTACCTTTCAGTGGTTAAACTGATTTCTAAAGGAACCTGCTATGATACCAATTGTTGGATTACTGAGAGGGGGGGTGAATAATTAATAGAGCAATTTAATCCTTTTAACCAAAGAATCCAAGTGTTATGTCAATGTAGAATTATCATCCAATAATGATAAATGAAAAAATGAACAATCATACACATACATAGTACAGCAGTGTTTTACGTCGAAATCCAACACGGGAGAAAACCACAAAATGATTTTTCTTATATGTCTTGAAGAATTACATTCATTGGAAGCACCAACTTCCTTTGTTTTCTAGCTGCAACTGGAAGGAGGCTCCAAACCCCTAGTTTCTTAGGATACAACCTGAGGGAAGCTCCAAATCCCAAATTATCTAGCTACAACCAGAAGGAGGCTACAACCTCTTATGTTCTCCGATTACAACTGGAAGGTGGCTGCAACCACCTGTCCTTGCCCCATCCAACTGCCCTGAAGTAGAAGTAGAATGATGGAACCACTGTCACGCTATCACTGTGATATATACCATTTTAAACCTGTACCAATAAATTTGAACCATGCATCATCCATGCATCAACCTTTACCTCAACCTATAATCAACCTATACCATAAAAAAGTGCATCAACCTTGCACCAACTTGTACCAAACAACCTGTAATCAACCTGCACCATAAAAAAGTGCATCCAAACATGTACGAAGTATGTACCAATCATGTGTCAACTACTTATCAACTATGACTCATCAATATGTACGAACATCATCAACTATACACCTCATGTATGTGCCAACTCATCCACTACTTGTCTAAACCATGTACCCAACTTGTACCTCAACCAAAATCCATCATCAATTTCATCATCCAAATATGATTTGTAACTCTGTAATTTACCTGGTGTATATGATCACATACCTACAAACCTTCCTTAACTTTAAAAACAAGAGACTATCATTTTCATCAAACGTTTCTTTAGTCTCACAAGACTAGTTTTGGATTAGTCAACAACCCTGACTTGAAATAATCATAACTTTGTACCTGTAATGAATAAAGATATGAAACAGATACACAATGTTCTTCAATTTGTTTTATGCAATTTCTCCAGGTGTCACTACTTGGAACCTCTCAAAAAAGGAGTTATAGCAAAAATGGCACACCTTGCTGAATTTTGGATTATTCTAGAGAGCGACCTTGTAGAGAATTCCCCACACAGAATACTTGTTGAATTGATCTGAAACTATTACACAGTATACTTAAGACTGTATTCTAACCAAAAAAATTGGTCTCACTGAATTTGGATCTGTTATGAAGAAGTTATGCCATTTTTACCTGAAACACTTATTTTTTACTAGTTTCAGGACTAACCACAAACCCTATTTTCCACGGAGTCCAAAAATACAACGACCCACAAGATGAATTATTTACCAAAGATACCTGGATATGTTTCCTCAATGGACTAGAATTTTCACGGTCTGAATCATTCTAGAAAAAATGTTATTGCGAAAATGGGGAGATGACCTAAAAAAAAAAAAAAAAAACATACCTTAGCAAGCATCATCAAAAGAATTTATCCTTCCTTGAATTCCAACCTTCTTTTCTTCACTTTCTTCATAAATTCGGCTTAGATATCCTTTGGTTAACTCAAAAACCTATAGGTATTCAATATTCTCAAGTGTATATTAAATGAGAGATACTTACCTCTTATTTATACTCTCCAAGTAGCTTCCTTAAAAACATCTTCTAGGTCACTTTACCCTCTTTCCTTATTTTAGGGTTAACCCACTTCTAATTTCTCCATTAAATTTATTATTTAAATAATTTATTTTGTATTCAATTTGAATTATGGTACACTCATCACTTCACTTTATTATTTACCTTCTAAAATCTCTTAAACCACTTTGACTACTTTGACCTTTTGGGGCTTCTAGATGACATAAGAGGGTCCTCCAAATTCGTAAGGCCATAACTCTCAAACCATGAGGAGTTGTGTGACGTTCCACATACCACTAGAAATGGAATGAAATGTAATATCCATATAGAATAGTATTAAATAAACATATATCAAAAATCATACCGTTATTCATCAAACAAACTTGGGTCCATTACCCAAACCTGGGTTCTCCAACTTCTCATGGTCATAATTCTCTAACAGTGAGGATTTATGCGACGTTCCACATACCACCGAAAATGGCATGACAAGCAGTATCCATATAGGATAGTTTCACTCAAAAATTCATCGGCGTTCATCTCATTATTCCACAAATAAGCATGGGTTCTCTAACCATACTTCTAGGATAACTCAATCCGCAAAGCGTCTTCCCGTGAGGGCTTTCACCATAAGGGGACCACTTTGGAGTTCATCCATTTCTACTTATTATCAACCATGAAAAGACAATAACGAGTCATATTTAAATAAAAAAATATTAGGTCCATTACCCAACCTTTGTGCTACAGGGATTTCTTCAAGGGTTGACATCAATGATAACCAACCTTAATCAACAGAGGGATGATTGGCAACAACCGTAAAACTGGGTCTAGTATCAGGGGGACGACTAGATATGGGGTTAAACTGTGTCAGAGGCTAAAAAAGTGGGAAAACATAAAGATCGTGGATACTTGGGGTTTGTTAACGATGTCAATATGAAAAAAAGGTGGATGCCCCAACCAAGGGAAACATGGGTTTCTTTTCCAGGTAAAAAAAGGACATCAAGGATGACGAAGAAAAAGATATGTATATGCTAGAAACAAAGACTTTATACAATTACCAAAGAAATAAAGAATAATTTGGGTTGAGTATACAAATATAGAAATGGGTGCCCCAGTGAAATATGGCTTGGCCTGTTTAGGGCGCATGTTTGTGAAAGAAAAATGGTGGAGGGTGGGGGCCCCATGGGTGGGTTTCTGTATTATGTAAGTGGATGGAGGACAATTTTCAGGTGGGAAAACTAATGGTGGATGAGATGGAGGGATAATGAAATTGAGGGGGTGCAGTTAATAGAACCAAGTGTAGGATGATATGACTTAGGACTCCATTGGTAAGGTTAACAATATGATGAGAAGAAGTACGGGGTTCATTCTCGAAAGTGAAAAATACTATCAAGACTCCCAATCCTAGGGGGTGAAATCTGCATGAGTGTTAATTTTTCGAGGGGAACTATGAATGGGACAACTCATGTGGGGAAGAGTGTTATCGGACGACAATATCAAAATGTAGTAGAGGTGAGGATATTGTAGAGCTGAATGTAGGGATCCTAAAGGTAAATTTCATAGGGTGTGACTGGAATAAGAAATTGATTTACAAAGGGAATAATTACATGCCAGTGTCAAACATATACTTGAAGGGGATGTAATCTTATTGAACAAGTACCTACACACATGAAAACCAAATACCCGACATGAACAACATATGAAAAGAATATATGACAACTATTTGATTAAAACTAAAAGTGAGCATGCGTACCTAAGTGTGGCATGAGAAAAATGCTCCTCCAGGGCCAAGTGCAGATGATAACCTGGGGAATGTGAATGTGTAGATGGTGGGATCAGGATCTCGTGGCTGAGAACTGATAAGAAAATGGAGGCTCTGGGATCCTGTAACAGAGTGTGGAAGTTGGGAAAACGGGGCTATATATGGATGGTAGGCCCACAATGCCACCTGATTTGTACCTGTCACTATTGTTGAGCTAACAAGAGATTTGTGAGGATATTTTGAGATTGCGGGAGTGTGAGGCTACTGATCTGGGAGCAAAGAGAGACAGGTTAGTGGCCCTATCATATTGTACCTTGTGAATTTGATAGTTTGTAGGGAGGGGTTGTACAGAGTGTCGTACATGGGTTTTTAAGGGTAGGGGCCCATAAGTGCGCAGGAAAAGGGGGAATACCCGCACATATGTGCGCGGGTATAACCCAGTTACCCGCACATTAGGTGTGGTTTTTATCCTGACAGTCGCACACAGAGGAGTGTGCAGTTGTGCTGAGGAAGCCTACGCATAATGTGTGGTTTTCCTTGAGTCAGTCACACATGTGGGCGTGAGGGTTGGCTAGACAGGCTCGCATGGGATGTGCACCTGTCTAATCGACAGTTGTGCACCTATGTGTGACTGTTTGTGAGACAATTGTGCATTAGTGCAAAATTGTACTAAGATTAGGCACACACATGTGTGCAACTGTCTTGGGGAAATCCGTGCACTGTAGGCAGGCTAAGGGGTTGTGATATTTTGATATTTTATTCTTTTTTTATGGATGATGTGACTGATCAGATGTTTTTGGGTGGGTGCAAGTGATCAACAGACTCTAGCGCATGATGTCAGTCCAGTAGTGGGAGAGGGTTTGGGATCGGTTACGAGAGGTTGCGAGGGCGCAACCCGACATGCATAGACACTTGGCAGTCCGCGAGTTGCTCAAGTTCTTTGGTTGGCCCCTTATATGGTCAAAGGAGTACCTGCTATAGTTTTTCATTAGGATGTGGAGCATTGATTTGAAATGCTTCATTGTGGGGGGGAGAATTTGACATTCTTGTCTACAGAGGATGTGTACTTCTTGATGGGACTCCCATTCCATGGGAGGACACTAGTCGTCGATCCCCATCTCCCAAGGGAGGATCGGGTGGAGACCATGGAGGCTCGCCACTATTCTGGGATGAACCCTATGTTGGTTTTGATCTTCTATATCGAGGCCATTAATGAATTATTGAATAAGTGCATCACATCTATGGTGGTGAGGATATACATATCCTTGGGTACTCAATAGATCATTGGGGGTTAGCTAAGGGTGGTGGAGCAGGTCCTGGATGGGGACCTGTTTTCATGGGGTGTGCTTATGCACACCAAGATGATGTCCCAACTGAACCGGTGTCAGCGTGTCGACTCTGGTGACTTTGCTTTTGGGTTTGTTTTGGTGGCCTGGTTCTTGGAGAGGGTGCCTTTGTTGCACCCTCAAATTCTGCTAGAGTCAACAAGGCGACGATAACTGTGACTAATGTAGTGGGCATATGTGTTGTCCTTTCATAGAGGAGGGGAGGGTGGATACTATTTCATGGACACATTTGTGTGGTTGTGGCGTCATATTCCACAGGTGATATTTTGATATCCATATGCGGGTATGGACTACCGATAGGATTCAGACATGGTGCTACCTTCTGGGGAGGAGTGGGACCAGAGAGGTATGTGTTGTATTTGTTTATGTTTTGTGATTTTGATAGATAGAATTTATCATATATGTATATGGATGTTGACACGATATCTGGTGTTTTTTTGCATATGTTGGACCCTGAGGACGAGAGGCAGAGGTGGTCGGGGAGCCAGCTCAACAGGAGCCTATAGTGCCGAGGGATAGACAAAGGCATCAGTGAGATGACGTTGGTGCTGGAACAGCCATAGAGCCACATGGGGATGTTGCGGCCACTTTAGAGGATCTGCACAGATGGTTCGAGTGAGTCTCACAGGGTGTGCCTGAGGGAATATGGGCCCACATCTAGGATGAGGAGGTCCTATACCAGTGTGTGGGGGTACCAACAGAGTGGCAAAAATTGATCCACAGAGAAACAGTGGCGGGGG
>JZKD02S2054285.1:29594-40902 GCA_000966675.3 Picea glauca | reverse complement strand
TAAAAATACAGAGTGAAAGACTCACTAGAATGGTGGCAGCTTATCTCTGAGAAGAGATGTGACGGCTACTCGCATTTGCAAGAAGATGGTTACAATGAGGCTCTGAAGGCCCTTTTACAACAAACAGGAATGCCAAAATTCCTAGAAATCCAAAAACCTAACACTAGGAGATGAAGCGCCAAAAGTCATGTGGGCCTCGTTTGGGTAAGTTGGTGCATCAACTTCCCGGGGTCGTAACTGTTGCATATGATCTCTGTTTTAGACGTGTGATAGCTCGTTGGAAAGGTATCGTCGAGGAGATTCATTTCGGGGGATCAATTATGACTTTGACTATCATTGATAACCTCGATCTCGAAAAACCTTCATTTAGGCCCTCAAAATGGCCCCAGAAGTTAAAACCTGCTAAAAATAGTAAATTGCCAAAATTGCCAGAAAGTCATTTTGAGCCATTTGGAAAAGGTGGTTGGCCACCGATATCCACCTGGATCACCAAATACAAATGAAACAAAGAAATAAAAACTAAAAACAAGTAAGAAATAAATGTTAGAGAATCTTGCAAGAACTAGAACCATGAAAAGAAAAAAATGACCAATATATAGCTACCAATGGATCAATATATTTATAGGATAAACACCATAGATAAAGGCAGGGACTTATGAGTCCCCTCTTCCTCCTTGGGAGGGCTCTTGAGTTCCATAATATAGATCCCTTCTCTTCATGCAATGGCAAGTAAAAATGGTGAATAAATACAATGCCAATTCCCTCAAGAGGTGAGTGGAATGGCCCTTGCTATAGTGCTTGAATGATTCAAAGAGAAAAGAGGATTCTCCAAGAATAATTCTTGCAGAAAAACAATACCTTGAAGTTCTTCTTTTTCTACCACACCCATGGCACATATTTATAGTTTCCATTCATGGCAAGATATAATTGGTTCATAGTGTGAACAAGGGGCCTTTTAGGGCACTTTCTATCCTTTGACCAGCCTCCAAGCTATATTTCTCTCAAATATGAGTGTCAAATCATCTTGGGGGTCAGACTAGAGGTGGTTGATAAGCTGACAAGATTCATAAATGCATCGTTCATTGATCCAAAATGGATTCAAAGAAGGTTAAAACAACTCAGAATGCACAGAAGCAAATCAGAACGCTCAGAATGGCTCCAGCAGACAGCAAAAGGGAAAAAAGAAATCAAAGTTCCTAAAACTTAGTGAAAATGGCATAATCATGAAGAGTGCAATACAAGATTTCTAACGACGCAAACAGATTATCAAACGGAGTTACAGATCAAAAGTTATAAGCGGTCAAAGTTCAGTCAAACTTGGTCAAACAGGCAAAAGTCAAAGTGACACGTCGCACCACTGCAGGGGTGACATGTGGCACAACTGAGTTGGAAATATGACATGGCATGGAAGACACATGGGCATGTTCGGTGATGACACATGTCAACTTCATTGGAAAATCATATTGTGACAAGTGGCAGTTTTGGTGGACCAGTTATATGGTGCCATGTGGCCTAGTCATGGGCTGCCACATGGCACCCCTCCCATGGCTGGAATGTGAAAAAGATTATTCAAATCCCCAAGAGTCAAACTTGTGACCTCCAACAGCCCAAAGGCCCCACACTCACGTGCTAACCACTACACCAAGCGATGTTCCTTATTTGTAATGTGGGGAAATATTTATTTAAGTTTTAAGAATGTTTTGAATGGAGAAGGAAAGGGCTAGGCCTTCGGCCCAACCCTTGGTCCCATACCACACCATGCGACCATATGCCATATGATATTCCACATGTCTGCCATTATAGCCGCCTCCATACATAATTCACCACTATAAATAGCTATTCCGCCAATTTAGGGGCACATGCCAAAACCATCCCCCACATGTAGCAAACGATCCACCATTTTAGCAGCTCGCCTGCCAATTTTAGCCTAGCCAATAGATCTGTTGTAACCATAAGCTAAAATGGGGAGGCCCATGGGATTCAACCCTGGGACCTCCACCAAACTAGCGACTTAATATAGCTCCTCTAACCACCATGGCAACCGCCACACTTATTGCATAACTGCCAACTTTTGGTATAAAAAGGGGGCGTCCGCCAAAGGACACACAAGAGCATGAAGAAGGGGCAGGTTGAGCGCATCCGTACAGTACGGATTTGGGTGCAGTTTTCCATATTTTGGCATGGATTTCAATATTTGTCAATCATTAATTGCAGGAGCAATGGCACAGAAATCGAGGCAGGGGTGTCTTGGGGGGCCGAAAGTGTCTGACTCGGATTGAGGCGTGGAGACAGTCATTTTTAGGTAAAATGATGCCAAGAACGCAGTGGTGGTGTTATTTTTCTGATCTGAGCAAATATTTTGTGGCTTAACTCCAGAATGAGGTATACTTATGTATTTTGCCCAATTCTTTTGTGGAGTTAATAAAAAGACCTACCCATTTGAGAGCAGGACCTGGAGACGTAATCCACCATGGAAGAACTTTGTTATCAAGTTCTTTGTGTTCATATTGCATGATTGTGTCTCTTTCATTTTGAGCTTTTCCTTCTTTATGGTGTACTTTTGTTTATGCTCATTTTATGCAATTCTTTAATAAGTCACCTGACGAAAAGATCCCGGATCATTCATGGAAGTACACGACTTTTCTCGTAGACAGTCGTGTATCTTGCGCACTGAGGCATGTGTTAGCCTGCGCATTCTATGCATTGTGCGCACGCTCCCTTTGGTGAATTTGTGCACTTTGATTATTGAACCAAGTATATATATTTTTTGCCTTTTGATGGATTTTAGTGTTGTAGGTGGACTAATTGCTTATTGGAATTGATGTATTTCTTCAACCATTGTGTGCAATGATGCAAGAGATTTTCAAGTGATAACACTATTATAGGTTCATGTTTGGGTCTCTTTGGTCTTGATTTTGTGAAATAGCATTGTATGACATTGTACATGTTGGAGGAATCTATACTAAGGAAAATTTGTAGGGTTTTTTCCTCCTTGAGGGTTTCCCTGAGGATATACCTTGTTGTTTTGTGGATATATATCTTTAAATTGTGATCCTTTTGCATATTAAATTATACACACACACACACACACACACACACACACACACACAATATCATCTCTCTTGAAAAATCAACAAGAAAAAATGTCGATGATGGTAACTCAATGCTAAGTGTTGGCCCTTGACCAAGTTTAAGAGTACTTGGTCATACTTGACCACTTTTGGGACTACAATAGCTTGCCAAGGAAGGATCACAACACGAAGCAGGAAATGAGGAAGCAAGACCTATTTTGGGGTCCATTTTAGGGTTTTGGGTTGATGTAACGGGAAAGGGATGTCGACTCCCGGGTTTACCCACGTTTAGGCCCATTTTGTAATCTATAAATAGGCAATGTAGATAGTAAGATAAGGGGGAGATAGTAATGTAGTACATCTATGTGATGTATGAATGACAACTTAGTGCTATTAATTGGATCTGTGTGATCGGATGTATCTTAGAGTGCTTTGTGCATGAGATTGGAGAGCTAAGTGCAGGTTGTTATAGTCTGATGCTAAAGAGAAAGGAAGAAGAATCCAACGAGATACGTAGATCTTTTTTCCTGTGCAAAGTAAGGGTCATTAGAGCTCTGTGTTGTAACTGCTTGAACAAGATAATAAAAAAAAGACTTTATGGACATAGCCCTACGGTGGGGGTGAACCACGGTAACTGTGTGTATAGTGTTTTGTGCTTCTCTCTTATGCATTTATCTCTTTCTTGGCTAAGTGCTTGATGTGATTAAGTAGATCTAGTTACGCTCTGTGTTGTTGGTGAATGAATGAACATTAGATATGATATATGAGATGCTTAGTGCTTGATCTGTTGAATCTAGCCTATATTTTTGTGGATAAGTACTGAATCATTCTTAGTGTAAGTATTCACTGTGATTCTCCGTGCCTTCTGCAAAGTATATTAATGAATGGATGCTAAGGAATAACTGATGCTAAGTGTGATATAAGAAATATAATCACATATATGTGTCCCAACTAAGGTTGCAGACACCTGAGTCTTGCAACCACCCCTGCCTCTACCTCGGGTGAGACTTCATCTGCTTTGCAGGTGTTGCTGAAAGGGTCAGTATTTAGGGCTTTGTTGGTGTGCTCTTAAGCATTGAACCCTGGGTCTGCCCCTGTGCCAACAAATGGTTCTGTTTCCAGGACTTGGAACTGTGATTGCTAGGATTTGAAGAAGAAGAAACTTTGCGTGAAATAAGATCTGTGCGTAGATCTGTTTCCCTAATGCACAGTGTTTTGTTTGACCCGTGAAGCTTTGTGCCAAGAAAAGAGGTCATATCTGAAGAAAGAGAGGTCAGATCTGAAGAAAAAAAGTCAGATCTGTGAAGAAAAAGGTAAGATCTGTAATCTCTATGCCTTGATAAAGGTAAGAATAGTTAAAAGTCTTAGATCTGGAAGCTTTATGCTCTGCATAAGTAAGATAAGTGATTTTTTTTGTTTCTAAAGCATGGATCTAGGTATGTTTGATAGATTTTGTCCTTGCTTCAAAACTAGGGCATTAATAGATGAAAGAAAGTTTGATATGAATAGATCTGATAAGTATAATGATAGATATGTTATACCTATGCATCGAAAGAATGTTTGGACTAACAAGTGGATGCAGGATCCTAGATTTTATTTTTTCAAGCTAGCCACCATGATCCTAGTGCGCAGTATAGAAGGAGTTGGGGAACATCTAAACGGATGAGAGGATTAACCCTCTGTTATAGTTACAGATGACCAAGACATCTTGCTAAATAATTCCCTAAGAGAAGACCTAGTTGCCTCTGTTGTAAGGCTATGGACCATGAAGTATTGGATTGCCCTAGAATGGTTGCTAGGCTTGAGAAGCTGAATATGGAACAAGCAAACCCTGAGGGAGATCAAGAGACCAAGATTATAGCAGAAACTCAAAAAGAATCAGAAAATATATTGCTACAGATGAAAGATACCTTGAATGACCACCGAAATGTTAGGCTATCAGAGATCTTCAAAGAAAATGAGCAAATCGAAGCAAGAATAGGGGAATTTGACATTGACTGTACTCTTGATGAAGAAGCGCAAGTGAAAATTATGCCAGAAAGAACTTGGGAAGCTATAGGGAAGCCTGCCATGATCCCTTCCCTAGGAGGAACAAGTTTCTTCAGAGGAAATCTAGTAAACCTATGTGTAAGGCTCACTCGGATACCTATGACTGTCAATGGAACTTCGATAGATGAAGACTTTGAGATCATTAAATTTGTAGAATACATCACCCCGTTTACCATGCTTATAGGAAAACCCTGGATTGATAGAGAACAGGCCAAACGAAGAGAAGAAGAGAAAGTTTTGGAACAGAAGAAGCAAGAGTTAAAAGAATTTATGACTAGAAGGATCGCGCACTTGATTGAAGAGCAAAAGAGAAGATCATAGATATTTAATGTTAGTACCTCCGATGTTGAAGCTAAGAGAACACTTGAGGATCCACAGAAGATCGAGTAAACTATTTTTGATACAAAAGAAGTATTGTCAAGGAACCCTAAGAAATATTTTCCACAGCGTGAAGTAACTAAGATCACAGAAGATAAACATCGGAATGGTAAAATCATTACTAAGACGAAACTCACTGGGAATAGGGCTAGGAATTTAAGAAAGAAAAGGGATAATACTGTAAGGTTACAAGAGGTTCTAGAGGACACTTTGCAGCAAGAAGAATTTCATAATTGGAGCTTCGCCGAGATATCAAAACAACAACATAGAGTAGTTCGCCAAGACGAAGAAATATAGCCATTGGAACCAATATATTCGTTCGACCGTCGCTCTGAATGGATCAAAAAGTAGTTATGAGTTACCACTAGACTATTGGATAGCACCAGAATGGATAGAACGGAATTAATGAAGGCCCCATGTCCATTGCAAGAATATTGTTGCTGAGATTGCCTACTTAACCTGTCGCTCCATGCACCGAGAATACTTTTTGCTAACTGAGGATCTGAGCGCGAACCCTGAGATTTACTTACCCTGATATCATTGTCTTATTATTCACTGTCGTCTTTGAATTCCTTTTGAACCTGAGCCAACTGATCCAAGTTTGCATGTCGAACGAGCTCAGCGTTGCTGAGAAAATTGTTGAAAAAGTTCTAATTGGTTTAATGGTTGAGAGATTCATGAAAGAACACAGAATGTCAATAGGTGTACATGCATTGTCCTCAGGCGTACTACCAACTTCCCCCTCCACTGCTCGAGCAGGACCATCCCGACCACCTTCGAAAACATGATCTAAGCTAGGAAACAACTTCGCCACTGTGAAGATGATCCCATGCATCCTACCTAAATATATCCCACCACTAAGAGGACCAATTAATTGAGAATCTGTACCCAGAGACTTCGACTATGTTGTAGTCACTGCGTACCTACCGAAAGGGGTGCGCGCAGTTCATGCTGACCAAGAGAAGCTCACCATGCTGAAATTCATTGATTTTAACCTTGGAGATTGCAAGGTATACAATATGCTAGCCCCACACAAGTATTTGACTATTAAAAAAGGAAAGAACCCCAAGATTGTACCGCAGCAATGGACCCATAACCTTGCGTAGTCAACCCTCCTCAACATAATGAATATTCCACATTTCGGGAGGCATCAGGAAGTAAATGCTTGTGTTCGACCGCTGCTATCCTACTACCACAAAGGATACCTATTGTTGGACCAACACATCACCGTGGATCTGATTCTGATCAATTGGATCACTGGGCTAAGCATGCAAGGCCTTGACCCGCGAAACTTTTACCCTGGAAACACCGCAAATCATGCTCTCACTCAACGAATAAAAGAAACATATGGTGATCTGGAGAAAGGCACGCGAGGTTACAAGGTAGCCTCCATTGAGAACGTAGCAGTACGCTTTGGTTTCCAACTGATCACAGGCAAGTTGGTCCGAAAAAACAGACCTACACAAGTGACAGGATTTGTAGTTGACTTCGCAGGGAAGTGCGCGGAGGGACTACAAATGAACTGGGTGAAATACCTTATAAATCAGCTAGAGATTGACTGTAGATAAGTGCATGACCAAGGGTATGAGTTCCACTTTAGTTGGTTTCTCATACTCATCACCTTCATCGCGTGGGAACTTCTCGAGGGAGCCACGTTTCCGTGGATCAAACCATTCAAACCCTTGGCCGTGAATTTTTGTACGTTATGGTACTCCAACAACATGAACAAACAGCGGCAGTCCAATGTTGTCTTCCATGCATACTACACTCAGTTGAGGAATGTCATTCAGTCTACACCGCGCATTACACCCAACACTCTTCATAGGTTTTGACCTTTGATGAAATTCAGTGCAGATTGTCACTTCACCTACATCAAAGCGTGCACAGACGAGCACAAACAACAACTCCAATCATATTACAAGATGACAGAAGGTGACCTGGAGGAGATTACCAAGGAATGGTTGGCAGACCTCCTTGTTGCAGCAGACCCCATAGAGATGTTCGACATAGATATCCCTCAATCTATGTCGGATACACCAGGACCGCGCAAGACTAAGAAGGATGTGGAAGTTCAATATATCCACAGCACATCCACGAAGACTAATTTTCTCTCACCTGCGAAGGGAGGTGACAATGAAGAACTAGAGGGCACAAAAGTTGAACAGAGAAAAGGTGAGGTTACCCTGCCTAGGGACGAGGTAGATCCCTCCAAGAAAAGGAAGATTACCCCACTGAGGCCCTCATGCAGAAAGAAAACTAAGGCCACCCAGACCATGCTTAAGACTATGCTTACCCCAGATCATTTTGACTTCTTAATTTCCACGTTGAATGATGTTTCATTAGAGCTTGCGAAAAAGCAAGAAGCAAAGCATGAGGAAATATTCATCCAGATCATGGGCGAATTCAAGGAAGCGCAGTAGGCACTTCAGTCCAGCCAAGCAGTTTCTACAGCATCGTTAACAATGGAAATATCAGGAACAAGCGATGAGCCCACACAAGTACACCAGATCGCTGAGAAAGTCAAAGCTCGCCTTCGACGAGCTAAAGAAGACATAGCGAAAGCCACCCAAGCTTTGGCTCAAGCATAGAGCGCACAAGAAGAGAAATGGAGAAAGGCAAAATAGGAGTAGCTTGACTTACAAGCGAAATGGGAGGAGGAAAAAGCCCAGTTACAGCAGAGCAAGGACTAGTTACTAGCCGAGTAACTTGAAACACAAGATAGAGTTCACAAGGCACTGCGCTCTATGACAATCATAGAAGTGAAGATGGAAGATCATCTTCCACAGCAGGTGACCCAACTAGAAGCAATAATCCAACAACTTCAATAGTGCATCATGGATCTAGAGCCCCGCACCGTGCCTGAGACACCCCAAGAGATAAGAGATCTAAGAGAGGCCACTGCTCGAAGCGCAGTCGACTGATTAAAAACTTTGGCTTCAGAATGTAGGCAGCTAAGCACCAGAAGCACCCAAACCTATGAAACCCTCGCAGAGAATCTAGAATTGCAGACATTGGAAGCACAACTCCATGAAGAAAAGTAGCATGCAGATGTGCTACAAGCGCAGCTGAAGTCCGTGACCCTAGTCAAAAGAATGAAGAGGTTCGCAGAGCAACGCACAACCCAAGAACGAGTACACACATTGCAAAGTAAATTCATGGATGTCTCTCAATGACTGCAACCACTCTAAGAGAAGGCATTCCAACTGTTCACTGAACTTGAAAGTCAGGGAGCTGAACTCGAACAGGCTGTCATCACTGCAGAACATTGGAAGGACCGCTCAATGACATAGTAATCCAAGAATTTACTGAACAAGAGGCTATCGCACTGCAGCAGGTCGAAGTCTCTCAAGCCAAGCTCGAGGCGATCGAAGTAGAATTGGTCAGACCCGAGTGAATCGGGACGAGTCACAAGTGAGTGTTGGGGACCTATTGGCCCTTGACCAAGTTTAAGAGTAAAGCTCAGTGCTAGTAATTGGATATGTGTGATCGGATGTATCTTAGAGTGCTTTGTGCATGAGATCAGAGAGCTAAGTTTAGGTTGTTATAGTTTGATGCTAAAGAGCAAGGAAGAAGGATCTAGTGAGCTGCGTAGATCTTCTGTCCTATACAAAGTAAGGGTCATTAGAGCTCTGTGCTATAACTGCTTGACCAAGATAATATAAATAAGACTTTGTGGATGTAGCCCCAAGGTGGGGGTGAACCACGGTAACTGTGTGTATAGTGTTTTGTGCTTCTCTCTTATGTATTTATCTCTTTCTTGGCTAAGTGCTTGATGTGATTAAGTAGATTTAGTTACACTCTGTGTTGTTGATGAATGAATGAACATTAGATATGATATATGAGATTCTTAGTGCTTGATCTATTGATTCTAACCTATATTTATGTGGATAAGTATTGAATCATTCTTAGTATAAGTATTCACTATGATTCTCTGTGATTTCTGCGAAGTATATTAATGAATGGATGCTAAGGAATAATACATGCTAAGTGTGTTGTAATAAAGATAATCACAAATCTGTGTCCCAGCTAAGGTTGCAGACACCTGAGTCTTGCAACCACCCCGGCCTCTACCTCGGGTGAGACTTCATCTGCTTCGCAGGTGTTGTCGAAAGGGCCGGTAGTTAGGGATTTGTTGGTGCGCTCTTGAGTGTTGAACCCTGGTTCTGCCCCTGTGCCAACACTAAGTTCCACCTAGAAGGCTATTATAAGAAAAAATATTATCAAAATGAAGCTAGATGAATAAATGAATGAACAATAAGAACTGTGCATGTCTAAGACTTTGAGGGTCATCACATGAACTCATTCCCCCTTCACTTTTGGCATTATTACTCTTTATTGTCTATCTTTCACCTAGGTACTTAGGAAATATGGGTTTTTATAGGACTTGATACATGTAAAAAGGTTAATTTCGGTCCCCTTCGTAAGAATTATGCAAGTAATAAAACTAACCCCCTTTATTATGTTTTTCCAAGAGATATCACCAGATGTTACCAATTAATGGCTTTCTAAGAGGCTATACCCATCATTTCAAGTGGGTATTGACATTGGGATACATGTACTCAAATATGGTCATATCTATAGACATTGGGACCCATGACATTTTCCTTGGAAACCATGTACTACATTGAGATATATGTTGTTGCATTAGGATCTGTGACAGTGCATCGGGCCATGACAAGGACATCATTTCATAATACATGCCACATGGACCATTTATATGCATCATCCTTGATCAATTGGACATTTCATGCATGATTATGCATTATTTATTCCCCTTGTACCACATGTGGGGGATGTTTAATGCATTTGAGAGGATGATTACACATTACGAGGGTGGTTGCACATGTTGATTTGGACCCCATGGTGATGTCGTCTATTTAATATATTTGAGAGGATGATTACACATTATGAGGGTGGTTTCATATGGTTATTTGGACCCCATGGTGATGTGGCATTTACTTAGACCCTTACTTGAAAAATGCTTACTTTATTGATCCCACACATAACTCTAGAGATCATGTGTTTTCTTGTACGACTCACACATGTGAGGGTTTTTTAGGAGGTTATTTTGTATGTGAACAATTAATTTGGTTGAAGAGGCTTGTTAGGTGGACGTTGCACCATTTGACTAGACTATGGATAGTTCTCTTAGATGTGGAAATCATATTTTAGGGTTCACTTTCTCTCTCCTCTCTTTGACCCACATGTTTGAGTTTCTTGTAACCTCCCATGGTTTTCTGTTATGACTATGTTATAACCCAATGTGGGCATATATAAGGATAAATGTATATGATATGACCCTAAGGGGGGGATTATATGGGCCTAAATATACATGTAATGTGTAAATATATGTGTAATAGGGATGGCCTAATAGTAAAGGGGCCTAATGTGCAAGAGTGAATAGGTATATATAACAATCATATATATTGTAGATATGTGAATTGTGATGTATGAATGTATTTGGTTATGTGGAGGAGGTTCTCCTATTATTTAAGGAGTTATTGTGTAACTTATCTATCTTGGATTTTTGCTCTATTATAACCCTATAATTCATAGTATCATCTGGTGACTAGAAATTTTTCACTCTAGGTGTATATTGGCTTGCAAATAATATTTCATCTCTGCAAATTATTTTCAAGGAAAAGAAAAGAAAATTCATGGTTGTTGACGCTGAGTGATTTTTCCTAACTCCATTGAGACAAAAGCAAGGGAAGCAGTGCACAAAATCCACATAATGCACTTATCCTAAGTTTTGGAGCAAATATGACTTTGTGCTCATAGAGTAAAGACAACGCATAAATGAACGGTTG
>JZKD02S2054285.1:0-23493 GCA_000966675.3 Picea glauca | reverse complement strand
ACTATGCCCCCGGAAAAACTTCTTTCACAACATTTTGACCAGTCTTCTTCCGAAGCCGAATCTGGGAAAATGAAAATGAATTTTTAAAAATAGAGAGAGATTTTTCTCCATAACGGCCTGAAGAACAAAAAAATCTCTCAGTTTTTTCACAGGTGCCACGAGCAAGGAGAATCGAAGCTGTCTTTCAGCCTCATTTTTCGGATTTTTGGTTTTTCTGTTACAGTCTCGATCTTGCAGGCGCTGTTACGGTGAGCTGGAGGCGAAGTTGGTGAAACCGAAGGAGGTTTTTGTCCAACACATGCCCATTTACAATAAATTCCTTCAGTTTTTTCCCATGTGTCAGCATTGAAGAGAAACAAATGTATGTTCGAACCCCTTTTTTGCAGAAATCCGACCCGTCTTTCATGGCGGACAATTCATAATTTTTGGGGATTTGTGGCTATTTTTGGCCGAGGCGATTGAATCCAACTTCCTAAACTTATGGGTAGATCTATCCTATTTATTCATAGGATTTTAATGTAAAAAAGGTTGATCAGTCGAGGACCATGATTTAAAATTTTGTAAAACAGCTCACTGAGCTTTCTGTGTTTTTCATCAATTCAATTATACAGTGCTATGTTGCAGGATTTTTGTGACTATTTCGACTGGTGATGTGCATCCCTCTGTGTAAATTTGTTTCTCTGTTATCATAATTAATGTCTTCCTCTGAATTATTCCAAGAATATTAAGAACATAATTGGTTTTAATGCATCCTATGTCTCTGGCTTGGTATAGTTTTTTTTTTATGTTTTTCACTGAAGATTAAACTCATAATTCTTAGTTTCTCTATGTTTAATTGGATTTCTTGACCTGTTTCATCTCACCCATTTCATTTAAATTAAAGGATCCAGTGAGTTGTCTACCTTGCCTTGCAAATATTAGCCTGTTGACATGGATTTTTGATCGTTTGTTGCAGTGACTCCATAGCCCAATGGCCCTTTTCTCCTGCTCCAACCAAACCAATTAAAAAAATCCAAACTCTGAACCCATTAACTAGCCTAATATTTATTCAAACAAATCTATATCACATAGAGAGATCCCTCTCTAAGTCTTGGAGGGCTAGATCCAAGACTCGAAGTGGTTTTGATTTTTCCTCTGTGACTGCCATCACAGCCTTGGGCAAATTACAGAGTGCTAACATGCTCCATGCTCACATTATTTACATGGTGTGTACTTCTATTTATGATATTTTAAGCATCTGAATCATTACATTTGGTATCAGAGCACTGATCCTGGGGTTTTTCTTCCTTAATCAAATCATCTTGGAATTTTTTCTATAAATTGTCTTCGAGTCCACTTCAGAAAGTGAAACTTGGAGGATATTTATAAGACACATCAAGGTACACATGGTATGAATTTCAACTTCTTTGTTGTTGAAATCTCGGAGATACACCTTGTGGAAGATAGGGTTTTTGACTAGATATATAAACTCGTCTCAAACAAGTGTTCCAAGAAAAACAGTCATAACTTATGCATAGAGGATCCAAATTATTTGAGACCAATAGTGTTGGAAATAGTACATTCCTTAATATTTTTGGTGAGAGTTTCAGAATCCGATATCAAATATTGGGTGTGTGGAATTTTGTACAAGTTTGATCTCCCAGAAAGGAAAACATTCATCGAGGTTTGGTAAAGTTACTATAACTTTCCTTTGGCACACTCAATTTTGGTCAGACCTATGGGATTGTAGAGAAGACATTTCAGAGTAATAGAGGTTGAAATTTCATAATCATAGGGTCCAAAATTTCAAAAATACACCAGAAGGAAGGTCGGCCAAGAGAACATCAAATCAGGTTTTCAAAGGTATGTTCACTTAAAACTATCATAACTTTTGATTGGAATGTTTGATTGAGATGATTCAAAATCCATTGGAAAGAGAAAAAATAGAAGATTATATTGGAACAAGGATTATAAATATTTGAGATCATTATTCTTAATATATTGAGGTTATAAGTTGAGGTTTTTGTTAGACCTCAGTTAAGAATCAATGACAATACTTAACTTTAGTGGAGATGAAGATATAGATGAAATCAGTCCTAGGGAATGGTTGAGAATGATAACGAAAAATTGCAAGACTCGTTATGGGATAGGTATTTATTTGAATGGTGAATATGGTAAAAAATGGTATATCCTTGACGAAGGTAGTAGACAAAGAGCCACATGGGAAGTATTTGAAGAATTGTTCTCAAACAAATGGATCATCGACTCAAAAATGGAGGCAATGTATAAAATTCAAGATTAATTAAAAGAATCAAAGGAAGATTTAAGAAGGGTGAGGAGATATCTAAGATACTATCACTTACTGAATCACTCATTAAGGAGGTTAAGAACTTAAAGCAAGAAAATAGTAGCAAATCAAAGTGGGAAAATAATGATTCAAGGGAAGATTTGAAAAAGACAGAAGCATCGATATGTAGATTACAAAACCATAATAAAAAACTAATGGATGAGGTTAAAAGATTGAAAGAAGAGAAGAAGAACTATCAAAATAAAAAAGAAACAAGGATTTTGGATGAAGAATCTACCAAAAGACTGGAAGATGAAATTTGCAAGAAGGTTGATGAATCCTTAAATACCGATAAGGTAAAATAAAAAATGCAAGCCAAAATTGAAGAAGGATGTTAGAATTTGATAGATGGGGTCACATTGCATATTCAAAAGGAGAAATAAGACAAAATTCAAGAAGTTCAATAGAAGATACTTGAAGAAGTTGAACTCCATCTAGAGGATGTACATGCCAAATATGATGGTATTATCTCCAAGGATAGAACAATCAAAGATCAAGAAAGGAAGATAGAGGATTCCATTGTCTCTGAAAATAATATAGATGAAGTGAATATGCATAATGAAGAAAAACCGTCAAATCTCAAACCATATCGACACCCTCATTATCAATAAATATTTCAAGACAAGAAGATAAATATCGACACTATCAAGGAAGAAGATAGAATAATCATAAATATTCATGGAATATGGCATCACGAAACCATTATTCAACAAGATATTATTATAGACCAGTATCTACAACAAATTGGAGAAGCTTCAACAACGATACATTGAATCAAAGGAAAAAAAATTATGCAACAACTAGATACCGAGGATTAATACCGAAAATAATTGATTTTAATGGATATATCATCATCGATGGAATGAAGAAAGCATGAACATAAGAAAATCATATTACTATTTTTCATCACATGTGAAGCTTTGAGGAAAAAGCTTTTTGAAGGAGGGTACTGTGTTATGACCCAATGGAGGCATATATGGGGCTAAATGTATATGATATGACCCCAAGGGGGGGAATATATGGACCTAAATGTATATTTAATGTGTAAATATATATGTAAAAGGGTCATCCTAATATTAAAGGGACCTCATGTGCAAGTGTGAATAGATATATAGAGAGATCATTTATTCATTATTGTAGAAATGTGAATTGTGATGTATGAATGTATTTGGTTATGCGGAGGAGGTTCTCCTATTATTTAAAGAGTTATTGTGTAACTTATGTATCTTGAAGTTGTGCTCCATGCTCACATTATGTACATGGTGTGTACTTATATTCTGTTATGATATATTAAACATTTGGATCATTGCATTTTATCACATGGTTTTACTCTAGCACGTCGTATCTACTCATGGTTTTACCTAGCCCATTGTATGAGCACATGGTTTTATTGTAGCTCATGGTTTTGATGTATGGGTTTGAGGAGGCCCCTCTCCTATTTAAAAAAGGGTGTCACTCTCATTATTCATGGTTGGATATAGAATATGAAGGATACTTGACTCCATTTTGTTGTGTAATTTTCTTTGGTTTCTTATGTATATAACTCCAGGGTTATTTAGAAGAATCTTGGCACACAAATCTTACTAAAGGAAGGGTGTTGCAAGGTAAAATAAAGCAAGCAAGGTCTAAATAATTTCTATTTTGTTTATTTATCTTTTATTGAAGCTAGGATTTAAAGTATTAAATTTAAATATCATAGGATTTTAAATTTATTCTTTGGGTTTTCACTTCAATTAATCAAAGTTTGTGATTCATAGATTAGATCTAGAAGTAGTATAGTCCCTCTATGAGTTTTGTGATCTAGGTTTCAAAGCTTGATGCTCTCCAATCCTTCCTTGGGATGTTTTGAGACTTCAACAACATTAGAAACAAGGGAATTTACTTGAGGAATCATTTTAGGCTCCATTCCCAATGGAGACACTAAGGTCTTTATTTATTTTCTAATCATCCAAATTTAAATTTTTCCCTTTGTCTTTTTTTTATTCTAAGCATTCTAGGATTTTAAACTCTAAATTTGTAGATCTGGATTGTTTTTCTTCCAAAGTTTCTTAAGATAATCATTTCATGTTCAAATGCAAACTTGGATTCTAAATGTAGGTCGCACTTCATAACGATCCTTATTCTAACCAACCTATTATTTCCAAGATATAGCTAGGGTGCTCTTTCTAATTTACTCTTACATGAAGATTTGATTCTCATAAGAAGTCCAGTACACATTACGCATATATATTTTTGAATTTATTCATCTTGAAGCTGGAAAATACCAGATTGAGCTATGGCATTAGTTTCTTTAAATACAATTTCTTAAAATGTCTAAATGACTTGACTTAAGACTGAAATTTGTGTAACATGGTCACAAGAATCTAAATATTTGAATCAATGTCTCAAATAATGGTATGATTTGATTTCTTTGAATGCAATTACAGGGATAGAAAGGTTGGTATAAATTTTAGTCTGAGGAATTAATGGTAAGACAGTTATGATATTGCTTATGTCATTTAACATTCAACTTGACTCATGACACAAAATGCTTGCATGATCGCAACATTTCACTGTGTGGTTAAACGCTTGGAATATATTATAACATATTATAACGTGATGATTTGATGTAGATGGTACATATCTGCTTGGTTTTCTAAATCGATTATGCGTTCTCAAGTTGAATATAAGTTTATTTCTTGCTTAAAACACTAATAAAACCAGATATGAAGTAATTCATTTTGAATATAAATTTACTAGAGACACGTGTAAGTTTAATGACAAATCTAGTTAACAAAATATTGTCATGACACAAAAGGAACAGTACATGGTAAAATTATGGGTTGACTCGAACATTTTCTTGCTCCAGTTGATCTATAAACGAGAGGCTTATAGCCTATCCGACTGACCAACACAGAACCCTTTGTAAAAATTATAATCTTTGATCCATTTAGATAACTAGAAGATACTCTACCAGTTGAGCCATAGGTCGAGTCGACCCAAATAAAAATGAATTCAACTACCCAGGATTCAAGAAGGAAAATGATTCAAAAGAAAGGAAAGTCGAGTCAAAGGCATGGAAAGTGACCAAGTCGAATCAAATGAAAGTCACGTCGACCAAGAGAACTAAATCGATAAAGCATGAACCCATTCAAAACGTATGTGGATTTGGTCGACCAAAGATGATTGTCGGTTGAATGAAGAGGAGGAATTTGACCAAAGGAAAATCTCAGTTGGAATGGTTCAACCCGTGGTTAAAACAAATAGTCAAAGATGAATTCGGAGACCAACCATGAGCATAAACCATTTCAAAATCGAATTTTGGAAACCAACAGCAGAGGAGAAAGTATGAAGGGAGAATTTGATCACCAACAATGTGTAAAAATGTTTGAAGGTTTTTTTTGTAACCTAGGGCATCTCAGGGGAAATTTTGGTAACCCTTGGAAACTATAAAACGTCTTGAAGTCAAGTTTAGCATTCAATAATGGAGAAAAACTTATGGGACGAAATTGATAGAAGATGTACTGGGAAAAACATGTATATGGTATGTGGGTAGCTAATCAACACCCAGAAAACCTCAGATTTCGAAATACAATCCGTCTATGATTTATGGGAAAAGAAAAACACCCCAGCAAAGTCAAGAATGTGCCCAACTACTCTTAGATGAAATTAGAAACTTCTAAACACATAGTAACTGATCAGAAAATAGGGTCGTCAATTTCCAACTTCATAATCAATGTATGGGTAAGATTAAAGAGTTGTTAGTCTAGCTTATTGACCCAAGGGGGCCATATTCATATAAGAGAAGCTCAAACCATAACTGGCATGAAGTTCTCCTTGCTAAAAAATACGCAAACAACCATTAAAATTAAAATACACTCCATCAACCATTCATTAAGTTACTGTACAAACATTTCCACCCATAGATAAGAAATTCAAATGCGAAAAACACACAAAACTCATAATTTACCGTGGAAACATAAACGAGAAAACCAACATTCTTTCGGCTTCGACCACGCTCTTTATTATTCATCAATAGAAAATTTACATTCTCTATGGTTCATTTCTATGCTCTTTGGTGACATCTAGGCAAACTCTTTACATCATTCACATCCCCTCAAAGAACCCCTTTCTCATTATGGGGAAACATGATATAGAAGACTCATTGACCGGGAGGATAACTGGAAGGTCACACACCCCCAATGCTTCAACTTCTCTCCAGTCCTTTTCTCGTTCTTCTCTTTATTTGTTTTGTCTTTTCTCCCATGTGGAAAAGGTCTCATGAAAGTCATTATTTCTTTACGTACAACAATATACTACCTGACTTTACATATATTACATACATAATGGACATCAATCATGATGGTATGGGTCCCTTCACGCCAACAATTCAATCTCATTCTTCATCCATAGCCTTAAAAATTTCCTATATTGATCATCTTAGAGCCCGTGTTGATAGCCAATTGTTCTTATCGAATACAATTCGGATAAGGCCTCCTCGTTCAGAGGATTTTGGTCCCAAAAATCTTCCAAGGATAGATGAGGGAACTTTCTTGCAATCAACTTCCTCTCATACCACTTTGTTTTCCTTGCAGTTTGTCCCTCGAGACCAATCTTCCACATTTTTTGTTGTCGTCTGTGATTTGTCCACTCCTTGTGTTGCAGAATTGTGTCTTCCTTCAACTCCTCAATTCATTGAGGTGCAAGGTATTCAACAGTCAAAATAACTTGATGTTCTTCCTCCTCATACAACATAGAGGGTTCGAACAAATTCAAATTTTCCATGTTCACTACTGAGATGTGTTACTCCCCATGCTTAGGGGTAACTAGAGGAGATCATGTCTCGTGGCCCGCAATGGAGAACATGATCCCAACCATAATGATGATCAACATGTCCACAAATGGAATCTCAGTAACCCCCCTCATTCACCTTTACAACTACAAGTCAATCAAGGCTCATCACATCCAATCGACCCAAAGTATGGGAGATGGTAAGCCATAATCACCATGAGTTATGTTATTCCTTTCATGCAAAGTGTTTTTCGTAATTTGTCGGGTATGTGGATGAATATATTTGGTTGAAGTTGGATAATGGATCATTGGTTTGGGAAATTGTGTCAGTTTCCTTGTTTCACCTTGGTGATCTGCTTCTATGCCTTAGTCCCATGTTGTTGGCCCAGGGAAAAGGGGTACTATTGGGGGGCGGGGGGAGGGGGGAGGGCTCTCAAGGGTAAAGTTTTGTTCCCCGACATACTTAACACTTTACACCCTGGAGCCTCTCATAGTGTACTAAAATTCGGCTATGATTCATGGTCCATTCTCTCGTGAGAAGAGGGGTTGAAGGCCTAGAGGTTGTTTCGYTGCTACTACTAAGATAATAAGAAAATGWTGTTAAATAAAGAAAGGAATGATAACAAAAAGGACAAATAAAATCTAGTCCAAACTTGAGCTCTACTCTTTCAGTTCCCACCCCGGTCCCAAATAGAAATTCTACAGCTTGAAACCTTATAAAGGGGACTTGCAAATATAATAAATTGGACTAGAAATATGGATGATAAAGGGGTTTGGGAAAAATAGCACATAATACAGGGTAAKTCAAGAGCAAGCGCACCCTCCACAAATGYGCTCATAGAAATGGATTTAATGACACCATAAGCCATGAAGTAAKCCCT
The DNA here is from genome assembly GCA_000966675.3 of Picea glauca. NCBI lineage: Eukaryota > Viridiplantae > Streptophyta > Pinopsida > Pinales > Pinaceae > Picea > Picea glauca. The sequence continues at coordinate 15,516 of JZKD02S2054285.1, read as the reverse complement.
AAAACCATATCACTATCACAYTGACTCTTGAATGGTTTTTACTTTCCCTTGTCACTATTGGGACCTATCCCTCTACCTGGGTTATTTTTTTCATGTCTAGGTGGCACACCTAATAGGGYTGGATGAAGGCCCTCCCATACTTAAACTTGGAAACTCACATGGGGTYCTAGGCTRGTGTGATGCTTGAATGGGATACTGAGGTGAATTGTATTACATGGCTTATATCTTAAGTTACGACTTGCTTTCCATGGTTGAAGGACTGATTTTTCTTATGAACCTTCGCTAACCATGTTTTATACTTGATTTGTCTTGGATGGCTCTGACATGGTTCTTTGAGGGACGTCATGGGCTTATACCCAGGACGTTGTTCCTTTATTGTAGGAATTTTGCACATGTGATGGAGATCAATGGTTCATTCAGTGACTCACCACCCTCAGACATTGTCTCTCACATCCTTAGAACCCTTCATGATGGACAAATCATCTTGGTAGGAGCAGATTCAGTCACGATGGCACACATATAGGATAGAATCCCCACAAGCTCGGTAGAGTACCCCATGACTTATTTTTCACCAGAATCAGGGGTGTTGCAACAGTAGAGAGTCAGAGACAGTGTAGAGACGAGATGTATCTCCCCAGGGCCCAGACGCAACACCTGGATCCTAGACGTTGGCCCTATTATGATGATGACATGATCTTCTAGGGTATGATGCAGCTAGGGTTTGATGCACACATGGGGTATTGATGATGCATGGCACAAATTTGGGTGAGGAGAGACATCACTTTCTCCCACCTTACTCCAAATTGATGCCACTTGGCCTTTGGAGGCCTCCCACTTTCCCAAGAGGGTTTGACATCTCACACGTGTGGATATTATGATTTATTTTTTTCACTTTTAGGATTTGTAAAGGTCAAATGAGGATTTGACCCCACTTCTAATTTGTTGTTTACATTTTATGTGGACAAATGTGTTAGGGTAGCCTCATATAAAAAGGCTACCATCATTTTCATTTTTATCATCATCTTTTCACTCACCATTTGTGGGTCACTTCTAAAATTTTCTCCCTTTATGGGTAACTAGCCTTTCTCTCTCATGCATTATGCTTGGAATGGTCTCTTGTGGATGGATTTGTTGATTTTTTATGGATATTTCTGCAATTAGAGTTACATTCTCTTGGTTTCTTGGAAAAAGTAAGTAATGTTTTGCAATTTTTGTTCATTCTATCAATGTTTATGGTGAAATTTTTATTTTATTGCAAGTATTGTTTGGTGAAACCCTAAGAGAGGAAAATAAGTGTTTCTTCCTCTCACAAGGCTATATTTTTCTAGAATTGTTTAATTGTCCTTGATAGGGTTATAACCCTAAATCCCTAAAGTGTTATCACTTTAGAATTTGAGCCCTAGACATTTGATCATTTATCTAGTTGAAGCATCAAGAAGGGAGGAACAATTTCTAGGGCCCAAATGTGCTTGCACCCTAGTCATCCTTATCCTCGAGATCTAAAGCCTAAGGCCCAAATGTGCTTGCAAACTAGTCATCCTTATTCTCAAGATCTAAATCCTAAGGCCCAAATGTGCTTGCGCCTTAGGGTTTATATCATACATCTTGGTTTCAAGTAGATCAACCTTCAAGTTTAGTTTCATTTGAAAGACTTTGTGACCCTTAAAGGAACGAATCTCAAAGCAACTCATTTGGTGAATTAATAGATAAACCCCCTCTCTCTCTCTCTCAAAACTCTCAAGCATCCTACTAATTTTACTAACACTAACCTTACTAAACTCACTAAATAACTTATTGTTGATATAAAAGGTTTGCTACAACCATTTAAATCACCTTAATTTTCTACATACACTAATCTAAATGTGGCTTAATTCACTCGGAAATAACATCTAACATTTGGATACTATTATATTGGATGTATGCTTAATTTTCATGGTCAATTGTGGTGTTTCTGAGCATTTATTATTGTTGTTGTTACAAATTGCTTGTTGATGTTATAAGACTAGTTTATTGTTGCAATTTGCAACAGTCATGACCATCTAACTTGTCTAGTGTTTAAAATAGGTCTTAATTGCATACTCTATCTTGGAAATTGTTATATATATGCTACAAAGTGTTCTTGTTTCGGGAAGGTACCAAATCATCTTGAAACCTCTTATTTTCCTTGACCTAGATGAATCATTCGGTGATCAAGACAAGGGGCGGTAGGATTTCCTACTAAACTTGCTATTTGATCCCTTGAGGTCACCAGGGAAGCCTCCCTTGTGGTGGACCTCTTCCATCACTAAAACAAGGGAAGTCCCTACTTAATTGACAGTGGTAGGTTTTTCCATAGTTATGCAAGATTTGGGGATCTTTTGTTGGGCTTTGCATAAGTACAAATCCTGAGAAAAAAAAATTGCATCATTTTCAGGGAGGATTGAGTCATTCTCCTCAACGACATATCTTTGGTAAACTTCTCCCGAAGACCCTATATTACAAGTTGACCTGGCGACACTGGGGGTAGTTCCCTCACCTTCCTTTGGTGATCCTATTAGAGGAACCGTCTGGTGACAACACGTACCAGGCATCATTATAACAACCATTCCATTTCCCCCTTGGCTCCTTCGAAATGGGAATACAACAATGTTTTCAGATCCTTAGACATGAGTAGAATATGTGGCTTTCCCCATGACATTCGTAAAGGTGCTAATTCTTGGCTATCTAAATTCTTTAGTGGTGATGATACCAAAGTTTATTATCACTTGAGTATATTTTATGATGAAAATGGGGGCCACAAGACAAAACCCCAACAGTCAAACATGATCACGAGGCTCTTATTCGCTTCATTGGTAGGGGAAGCTAGGGCGTAGTATGACAACCTCCCAAGCAAGAGTATAAGGATCTGGGAGTACCTTGAGAATTATTTCATAAGGAGATGGGGTGATAAGAAGGATCAAGCTTTCCTCTTCTCCTAGTTTGAAAAGGTTCAAAAATATGAAGAAGAGTCCATAAGAGAGTTCAATGCAAGGTTTGATTCCTTGATAGAAAAATTTCCTCTCGACGTCAACCCAAAGAAGGACTTACATTGATACGTTATCTTAATGTTTTCCAAGGGGAATTTCAATTATTTTTGTTCATAATTTCCTTGAAACCCTCAAGGAGGCACAAGATTATGCCTCCCAAATAGAAACCAATATGCACTCATACAAATTTGATGCCCCTCCTATGGCGAGTGCTCTTGAGAAAAAGATAAAAAATATTGCATGATCCCATAAAGCCCTCATGACTAAAGTGAACACCCTAGATGCACAATGTGCCATTTACTAACAAGACATGAATAATATTGCTTGGGTAGGTACATCTCATGAAGAACCATTCCCCATCACTAAGAACAAATGGCTCACAGTAACTATGAATATTTCTAGGGAAACTAAAATGTAGCTCCAAGAACTCATGAGTGAAGAGTTGGAAGAGGAAGATGAATCCCTTGAGGAGAAAATAAGATTTTCTACCTCAACTATCCCAAAAGGAATAGTGATGAGTTAGATATTTCCAACCCTGATTATCTTCCACCCTCATTAATTCCTAATAAATAACACTCAAAAGGACAAGCTAACAACCCCATACCTTCATAGGACCCTAACATTGAAGAATCTCAAGAAGAAGAGGATCCCCATATAGTGCTCCATGCTGAAAATATTGGTAGAAAAAATGGAAAGCATGCACCCTTCTTCATTTCTCTCCTGGTAAATGAGTTCACCCTCCATAATTGCATGTTAGAATCAGGTGCCTCCACGAATAATATGCCTTTGAAATTCATGCAGAAACTTGGCCTTGAAATCGCACAACCTTACCTAAATGTATGTGGAGTGGACTCTAAGCCTATCATGGTGTGTGGCCTTATTAAGGACCTTAGGGTTAGCTTGGTCGCCTTTCCCTACATTTCCCTTGTAATGAACATTGTAGTGATTGATATACCTGATGTTTGGGAAATGTTATTATCTAAAGAATGGTAAAAAAACTTGGGAGGTAGCCTTCGAATGGACTTCTCATATGCTACCATCCCTCACCCTGAAGGTGGCTTTGTCTCCCTCGATGGAGAACCTATCGTTAGATACCAAGTTGAGTCCCAAAAGGGTCCCGTGGATGAAGTATTTTACTTGGATGACAAAATGGGGAATTTTTGTGCCATTGACACTACCCTCCAGGTTGAGCAATGTCAAGTTTCTAGTGGAATATGGACCTTAGAATTCAAAGGTGCTCACTCTAGGTCTAGCTCGGGAGTTGGGATTGTCCTCGCATCCCCCTCTAAGGAAGCCACTTATTTCTCATATAGACTTGAGTATGACTGTACAAACAATGTTACTGAATACGAATCTTTGCTCATAGGTCTCAACTTGGACCTGATAGGAATATAAGGCGTTTGAAGGTCATAGGAGATTCTAATATGATTGGGTTCCAAGTAAATATAAAGTTTTCTACGAAAATTGAAATATTGAAGAGATACATGGATTCAGTGTGAGACGCCATAAAACCTTTTGGTGACTTCTTTATTGAATTTGTTCCTAGAGAAGAAAACTATGTTGTTGATTCCTTAGCCATATCCACCTCCACCCTACAACCTTATGAAGGGGTCATCCAAGACTTGTGCAAAATGAAGGTGGTTTTTAGATAGTCAGTTCTTGATAACCTTGAAATTTGGAAAGTATTTGATGATGATGCCCAAATGCTCATATTTTTGCACTGTGGTAAAGGGTTCTTTGAATCTCAAGTGAATTTTCTAGCAAAATTCATGAACTTGGAAGTCACAAAATTTCCTAACAACACCCTTCCAAATGGATGTGTCCCTTTAGAGCAAATGTTTGACAGACATGACATGTATAAGGGAAGACCTGAGATATATCAATTCAACAAGGTTTTGGAGTTTAATATAGGATTAGGCATCGAACCAAGAATGGTAAAAATTGGAAAGGGAACCACTAAGGATGAAAGAAATGGTAGACTAAACTTGATTCGCCAGTTTAAGGACATATTTTCTTGCACTTACGATTTTGGAGTTTAATATAGGATCATGCATCAAACTAAGTATGGTAAAAATTGGAAAGGGAACCACTAAGGCCGAAAGAGATGATATACTAGACCTAATTCGCAAGTTTAAAGACATATTTTCTTGGACTTACGATGACTTTAAATCCTATAGGAGCGATGTTATTCAACATGTCATCCCTCTCGTAGAAGGAGCCAAACCATTCAGACAGAATCCAAGACATATTAACCCTAAGCTATCACCCCAAATTCAGAAAGAGCTTCAGAAGATGGTTGACGTTGGGATCATATTTTCCATTTGGTATTCCTCTTGAATATGGTTAAAAACTCATACAAACCTTGTCTCGTTTTGAACATTATCCTCCAAACGTCTTCTACTTTGATCCTCACTTGGTGGTACCCTAATTTGAGGTCCATCTTAATGAAAAATTTAGCTTGATGCAGTTGATCCATCAAGTCATCAATCCTTGAAAGAGGATGTCTATTTGTTGGTTGCTTATGGGCTGACCCAGGTTCTAACTACAGGATTACCAACTTCCCTTCTACCATCGACCCTTCTGGATACCAGAAGGAAACACAGCGTGCAAAGTGCATTGCGCAATATCACCCGAGATGGCTTCAATCGGTGGTCACGGGACTCAGATGTCTGCAACCATGGGATGGGATGTGTATCTCTCTCAGAGGCATTATATCTACTCAACTCCTAGCCCTAAAATTCCCATTTATTATATTTATCCTAACCCTTACCAGTGACACCGCCTATAACCAATGACACAGATTCATTCAATGTTGCACAGTATTATTCCATCTATTATTTTAACATATCTATCATATAGCTCATTAACTCAAATATAATCGTAAGCAATGAAAACATTCATCCACATGACACAAATATACCTTGGTTCACCCCCTCATGGGCTACGTCCACAAAGATTTGTCACTTTGTCTCTTTATTCATATTCATGCAAAATCCAGTGTTGCACACTGTACATTTCTTCCTCCATTACAATCGATCTCCACGGATCACGATAGTCTTCACAAAACTGAGTACATCTAACCAGTCTCTCAGAAAAACCTCCTAACCAAATAAAGGACATCTGAACTAACCTCTTTCACAGTCCTAATACATTCTACTTATACCAAAAATGGGACAAATCACTTACAAAAACCATGACCCTAAGCAGATTAGTTTTGTCCACTTTCCAACTGCTCAATCTTGGTTGGTCCTTGATCCAACCATTCTCCAAGTCAGCGCTTGTCCACTTTCCAATTGCTCCGCAGCAGTTTGTCCACTTTGTAACTGCTTTTCTCGGTGCTTATTTTCCTCTTTTTCCAACGCGCTCCCTATTTTCCTCGGATTTTTGTGCTCTCCTTATTTTTCGCCGTTGCTTTGATTCTTTCCAAAAATTGGCATGTGCCAAAAGGCCCCCAACACTGACATCGTGACTCACCCCGAGTCACTCACTAACTCATGCTTCTTTCACTGCCTGTGTCAGTGCTTCATATATCTTTGTTATTTGTTGGCATTGCTTCTAAGCCTGGTTGCTCTTCTCTTCCATGGCTTCTACCATCTGTGCAGTGACTGGCGGTTCCAATATTTCTCCTCCCTCCAAGCCTATCTACTCTATGTTCAATTTCATTGCGTCGATATCCATGACCAACTGCTCCTCCTTTTCCGGCAGGGACTCCAATTGACCGTGTTTTGCAATTTTTTGTGCCTGCACTGCTTTCTCCTCTGCCTGTAGCCTCTTCATCTCTGTTGCAGTCTTGATTTCCTTGGGAAGTGGCATTGTATTACATCGTTGTTTTAAATATTCCATTACTGCATGCACTCTATCTTCTCTTCCCTGCATCTCTTGCAAGGTCCCATATTCTAAGAGTTGTGTCCACAGTTGGGCGCTCTTCTCCAACAACTTTGTTATTCGTTGTATCATTTGCGCTATGTTTTATGCAGATGTTCTTGTGTCTTGCTCTCACTGCACTCTGACTTTTGGACGAGTAGTGGGTATTGCGTGCTCCTCCAGCTCCTTTATTTGGCTCTTGTAACTCTCTAAGGCCTGTGTTATTTTCCTCATCTTCTCCTCAGAAGATACTTCCTCCGACCCTGCACTATCTGGGATGGTTTTAAATACTTCACTTATGTGTTTCTCTATCTCCTCTACCTTTTGATGTGCTATCTTATTTTCCTGCTCTTCTTGGTTGATTGCTTCCTTCATTGTGATGTTCTCTTCTTGCGCTATTTATAAGTTCGTCGCATCAGACCTTTCCCTGCACAGAATTTCATGCGCAACACTAATCTATAATTTATATAGTTCCTTCGTCGGGATCTTGGCCAACACCAAGCCCAATCTCTCAATTTCCTTCAGGGGATTATGTGTTGCCTCCTCGTCGATGAACAACATTTCAGGTGTTATGATAAAATTGGCGCTCCCTTGCATTGTGATTTGCATTGTTTCTCCAATAGGCATTCCTTCCCTAATTTTCGTTGGTTTATCTTTTTGTGGCTGCTCTGCCCTGATCCTTAACTACTCCAGCGCAATTTTCACTTCATGTACTTTCTCCATAATAGAATCCTTATGCTTCTCATCATTCTCCCACACCTCTGATAGTTGATCTTTGACTGTTGTGGCTACTAGTCCAACATCCTCTATTGTCAGTGATGTATGAGGTGGTGTTTTATGGGCCTTTTCCTTCTTCCTGGAGCCACGTGTTTTCTCCCCTATCCTCTTCCTTTGGCCATCTGATGGCTCAGATTTCTCTGGAATATGTGTATCCTTGCATGTACCTTGCCCAATCTCTTCATCAAGAGGTATGTCTTGTGTCTCAGTCCTTTCTTCTTCTGTGCACACTTGTTCTCTTGTAACTCATGGTGTATGTCCTATGCACGGTGGGCCTTGTGTGGAACCACCCTATGGTTTCTTCTGCGTTATGCATTTCTTTTGAATTGGGCTGCTTCCCCCACTGGACTTTTTGTTGTCTTATTCTTCTTGCTGGCACCTTTTCTTCATGTCTGTTGCACAAGGATTATTTGGTCCTACGTCTAAGTTTGTATTGTTGGCACTGTCTTTGGAATTACTCATACCTTCCATTCATCATGCCACTCCTGGACCTCCATTTCTATATCATGCGTCATCAAGCAGTATCTCAATTGCAGTGACTCCTTGGTTGGGTCCCTCTTCACCTGAAACCACATGTTATGGCACGTTGCCTAAAAGTTGGAAATCTATCCAAACTCTTGCACTGTCTCAAGGGAATTTCTCCATGTGTCTGCTAAGTGGTTTTGGATCTCCGACAGGTATAGATAAAATACATCGGTGTTCACTTTATTCGTCCTTGGGTCTATTGTGCTCCTTAAGGAAGTGTATCGGGTTGTGCCACACTTTCCGAATCTCTAAAGGAAAATATTGTATGTTGGTTCTTTCCAACCTACAAGTCCAATGACGATGAGTAACCATGAGTAGTGGAACTCAGAGCCCCAATCGTGTGTATCCTTACAACCCTCCAAGAAATAATTGAGTAAATAATGGGCCCAGCGCATCGATCTCCCTTTCACGCACTACATTGCAGTGGCTACCACTCCTTCTACTTCCTCCTTCTTGCATTTGTGCATTAATTTTCACCCTAGCAGCCTTGTAGCAAATCTTGTCTCAAGATCATTTATGTCGTTGATCCTTATTCCTTTGTTTCCTCTATCAGTGCAATATTTCACCTTGATTTCATCGGACATTTCCTTTGCCTTAGTTTTATCTTCCAGATATTGCTATGACTTCTCCCCATTAGTGGGTAGCCCAATGATAGCTGCAATCAAATCCACATTGATAGGCACTAGCCTATCCATCCACAAAATTCATCCATGCACCCTTGGTAGTAGTTGTTTCACACATCCATTAATGTGTTTACCGTGCCCGAAGTGTGGTATATCAAGAAAAGTCATGATCCTTGTGTTGTACAGCCCTAGGATCCATTGTGCAGGCTCCAACAGTGGTTCTCTTGATGGGCCCTCTCCTCTAATCTCTATGTAATTATGTTGCGCCAAATCTAGGAATTTGATTGTGTCTGCCACGTCGTGGTTGAGTACTTCATCGTGTTTAATCCTCCTATCATTTCATCATCTGCTTTAACTCCCTCTGAAATTTTTGGCATGACAATCGTCAATTCTACTTGTGGGCGTGGTATTCCTTCCATGTTGCTTTTAGCTTGGGCTTTCTTCTTCCCTTGTGCGAACGACACCCCAACCTTTGGTACACCCTCATGCTCTATTTCTTTCTCTTCTTTCAGATCTAGGCCCTGCTACGCTGAACCCATGGCTTGTTCTTCCTGTTGTGGCCCTTTTCCTCTCAATGCTTCAGACTCTATCCTTCCCACGTCTTCCTCGGGCTGCCCGACCTCCTGTGATGGGTTTTGTTCCTCCTCCACTTGCGTGCTAGTGGGCTCATATTCTGGCGTATGAATTTCATCCATGACTGTTGACATGTCTTGTGTCCCTGTTTGCGTTGCCTGAGCGTTGCTTCTTGTGTTTCGTCTAGCCCTACTCGTCACTCCAACTCTCGGTGGCAACATCCTGCTAAAATTCGTACTACTGAACTATAAATCTCCACTTGCTATCGTGAATTCTCACGCTCTCATGATTAAATTTCGCTCTTCGTTCTTCTCCTTAGCAACAAACACAAATGACATCATTTTCCCCCTTTTTCTGCCTTTATAGCGGGACAATATACTGACATATGTTTCTCATTGACAATTGTCACTTTTTCACTTTTTCCTACGCGCTACACTTTTGGAACTTGTCTACTACTTTCCAGTACGCAGTGTCTTCAACACTGGTTTTTCTGCAGTGCACTATTAATGTTAACAATCCTATCACATCATAAACCTTCTAATATTCTCCTATATTTTTGTCTTTTTGTTATATTTATTCTTTTTATGTATTTTTGTCTTTTTCTTCTAAGCAGCGCCAGAAAATAAGGAGCGCGCCAAAAACAGAGGAAACTAGGGAGCACGTCGAAAAAAGAGGAAAAGCATCGCCGAGAAAAGAAGTTACAAAGTGGACAATTTTTTTTGGAGCAATTGGAAAGTGGACAAGCGTCGACTTGGAGAATGGTTGGATCGAGGACCAACCAAGAATGAGCAATTAGAAAGTGGACAAAACTAATCTGCTTAGGGTTAGGGTTTTTGTAAGGGATTTGTCCCATTTTTTGTATAAGTATAATGTATTAGGACTGTAAAAGAACTTAGTTCGGATATCCTTTAGTTGGTTAGGAGGTTTTGTTGAGAAACTGGTTAGATGTTCTCAGTTTTGTGAAGACTATCATGATTTGTGGAGATAGATTGTAATGGAGGAAGAAATGTACAGTGCGTAGCACTAGATTTTGCATGAATATGAATAAAGAGCCAAAGAGACAAATATCTGTGGACAAACTTTAGTTCTTGAATTGTAATCCAACTTTCAATCTCCGCTTTCGTGGGATTCCAACCTACAAACATTCACTTTCTTAAACCCTTTTGCTATACTACGTGATACATCCCTCCCGATCTAATCTTCTGAGTTCGAACCGGCAGTGGAACCATTGTTGGTTGCTTATGGGTTGACCTAGGTTCTAACAACAAGATTACCAACTTCCCTTATGCCATCGGCCCTTCTGGATACTAGAAGGCAACACAGCGCACAAAGTGCACTACGCAGTCTCACCCGAGATGGCTTCAATGGGTAGCCACGAGACTCAGATGTCTGCAACAATGTTATGGGATGTGTATCTCTCTCAGAGGAATTAGATCTACTCAACTCCTAGCCCTCAAATTCCCATTTATTTTACTGATCCTAATCCTCAACAGTGACACCGCCTATAACCAATGACACATTCATTCAATGTTGCGCAGTATTATTCCATCTATTATTTTAACATATCTATCATATAGCTCATTAACTCAAATATAATCATAAGCAATACAAACATTCATCCACATGACACAAAGATTTGTAGCTTTGGCTATTTATTCATATTCATGCAAAATCCAATGTTGCACAATGTACATTTCTTCCTTCATTACAATAGATCTCCACATATCGTGATAGTCTTCACAAAACTGAGAACATCTAACCAGTCTCTCAACAAAACCTCCTAACCAACTAAAGGACATTTGAACTAACCTCTTTCACAGTCCTAATACATTCTACTTATACCAAAAATGGGACAAAACCCTTACAGAAACCCTAACCCTAAGCGGATTAGGTTTGTCCACTTTCCAACTGCTCAATATCAGTTGGTCCTCGATCCAACCGTTCTCCAAGTCGACGCTTTTCCACTTTCCAACTTCTCCACAGTAGTTTGTTCACTTTGTAACTGCTTTTCTCGGTGTTGATTTTCCTCTTTTTACGATGTGCTCCCTATTTTCCTCTGTTTTCGGCACGCTCCTTATTTTTCAACGCTGCTTTGATTCTTTCCCAAAATTGGCATGTGCCAACACTATTCTTGATGATGATATTATTCAAGGCACAGTAATCAATGCACATTCTCCAGCTTCCATCTTTCTTTGGCACTAGCTTTGATGACTCCCTACTCCAACCACTGTTGTAGTTCTTTCTTTACTTCATCTGCTTCAATGGTCGACTACCTATATAGCACAATGTTAGGAAGTGGTGACTCTAGTAGCAATTGAATCTTGTGTTCAACCTCTCTGTTGGGTGGCAGTGACTGAGTCTCTTGAAACACTTCCTTGTAGGCTTCAATCAATGATCATATTTGTTGATGTTTCTCACCACTACATCCTTCCAAGGATGCCTTCATCTCCAACTTGTTTCCTTCTTCTTGTTGCTTTCCTTCTCTTCGGAATAGCAAGACAAACTTCTTTGTACTACCCATGATTATTTTGCCCTAATGACCCGCTAATCAGAGAGATCTTAGTTTTTTCCTTGCGTGCATTTATGGAATAATATTTTCCATCCTTGACTACCCTATACTAGTTCGCTATCCTTCTGAAAATGGCACCCCTCACGTACAAATATGGACTTCCCAAGATGACTCCACATATGTCTAGGGGAACCACATCTGCAACTACTTCATCAACAAAGTTTTGATCGATGGAAAACTTAAATTTGCATTGCTTTCTCACTTTCAATTCTACATATTTCCTTACTCGGCCCAGGGGGTGTGGATGTAGATGATATTGAGTCTCCAGCCCAAGCTTCAGGATCAAACAAACAATCCACCTTGCTTTACTTCATGTGGATTTTAATGTAGAAAAGTTCAGTTATCATCTTATCCTCCTTATAACTGCAACCAACTAATGCCACCTCTTTCTTAAGATTAGTGCAGTTAATCTTCCCTTCTGGGTTGGAGGTGCTATCCACTCGTTCCTCAACATCCACCGATATCAATGCTTTCTTCTTCCTTTTCTGAAAATATTTGGGGCACTTCTCATGGTGCAATTTCCAACACTTCTCCTCGGTGTGTCCCTTTAGATGACTCATTTACATTGTTGTATGGAATTTGTTTCTTCTTGTGTTGTTTCCACTATCTTCTTCTCATTCCACTTCTTGTTTTTCCTCTTTCTCTGTTGCTCTTGTGGTTCTACTTGCTTGTGAGTAGTTTGTGGATTCTGCTTGTCTCCCTCAAGGTACTATGCTTGAATATTGGCCTCATCAATTGTATTTGGTCTAAATAGCATCATTTGTCTACGAATTTGATGCAACAATTCCCCCAAATACTTGACTAAGGTGTTTGTAATTTCGAGAGAGACTCCCATTTGAATTTATCTCTTCCTAAACTATGTTGCAAACTCCTGCATTAATTGTCCTCGTCTTTGCCTGCAGTAATGCCAAATTATTTTTTGGTGTTCATCATATCCTTATGGATAAAACTAAGATTTGATCAATTCCTTGAACACCTCCCAATCAGTCACAGGTGGCTCATTTCCTAGTGTTATTCTTACTGCATCACTCTCCCACCATGTCAAAGCATGGCCTTCAAGTTTCAACCGAGAAAAAACAATCTTTTGTTTTCTAGTTACTTCATGCACGTTGAAGTGCATTTCCATCTATTGTAGCCATTAGTTTATCCTGATAGAATCCACTCTGTCAGTGTATGGTTTGATGTCCACCTTGGCCTCCTCACGAAAAGGTACTCGTGTCTTGTTGTAGTTGCACTCTCCCATCTCTGGCTCAATCTCACACTCTGTCTCTGGCTTATTTTCTTCTTTCCTGGGGCTTTCATGACAGGCCTTTGTTGATGGTGTTTCCTTCCTCGGTGTTGCCAATAGTTGTGACACTTTGTTGTCAATGTGGCCAAACTATACTCAAAACAATCCAACCTGACCCTGGAATCTTCTTCCTCTTCCTTTGTTATTTTTTCTTTAAACTCAACAAACTAATTTATGTTCTCAATAAAAAAATTATACCTGGAGAAAGAACAACAAATTCTAAAACTAATTTATAAAATAGAAATATTACTGAGTAAATAACTTTGCAATGCAAAATGGAAAATATAGGATCCAATCACACAAATTCAACACCAAAAAATTTACCCTCGAAACCCCAACTTCGGGGAAAACCAACAAACGAGGGTTTATTATTCTTCAGCTTCAACAAATCATAAAATTATTACAATAAATTTGTTTCAAAACTAGCACACTCCACAAAAAATAGGATAGGGTCTGTTGAGTCTCGGCTTCCCTTTCTCGACTTGTACGACCCTCCTGGCTACATGTACAACTACAGTACAATGGTTGGGGGCCCTGATTCTCCCTCACACAGACTAGGTGTTGGTTGAAGGAAATACAGTTGGGAATTTCCATCCTCTGTCTCCTCCCTTGTGGCTTCAACTCGACCCCAAGACTCATCCTTCTAACTCTTCCACGGCTCGCTTGACCTGTAGACCTGAAACTCATCCTCTAACCCTTTTGTTTTCCACGGATATGCAAGATGATGAAGGTTGAAAGCCTTCCAATCTCCTTTTATGCTCTTGGACTCAAGCAAGAATAAAATCCTCCTTGCACACTTTCTATTTGTAGCTGAAAAACCCTCTTGGTTTCACTCACCAAATCGATGTCTCCTCAAAGACACCTCTTCTGCTTTTAAATCTCTCGTTGATTGATTCAATGGTGGAGATTAGATCCCCAACGTGTCAAATCAATGGCTACGGTCTAATCTAAAACTCACTTTGACTTTTGGATAAGATCAAAAAATATTCTCACATAAAGTTAACTAATAATGATTAATAATTGTCTTTTCCTAAGTTTAGACCTAGGAAAAATTTAAATGATCGTTAATCAAATTAATTAATCTCATTTTCCTAAGTTAGACTTAGGAAAAATTTAAATGACTTGGAGAAACATTATTTCTAGTGTCGCTTTCTTGTGTGAAACCTCACCAAAGAAAGAACACATGTCTGAGCTACAATATTTCAACACTCACTCTTAGCAAAGGTGTTCTCCATAGTTCCCATATTATCCTTGAAGAAGACAAACTAGCCTTTCATCAAGGCCTTGGTGAGAATATCTGCCACCTGCTCATTTGTAGGCACATAGTGTATTGGGATTGCACCTCTCTACACACAATCTCGTATGAAGTGATACATGATGTCGATGTGCTTCGACCTATGATGAAATATTCGATTCTCAGAGGGTTTTATGCCACTCTGATTATCATAGTGTATGATGGTCGACTCTAGCTCTTGATCAAACAATGCCACTAGCAATTTCTGAATCCATATAGCCTAACATGTTGCCATGCTTGTTGTCATGTATTATGCTTCCACAGAACTCAATGCAATAGATTTATGGTTCCTGTTGAACCAAGAGACAACCCCCGATCCCAAACTAAAACAACACCCTGAAGTGCTTTTTTTTCCATTGTATTGTCTGCCCAATCTGCAGTGTATATCCCATCAACTTCACTCCATATCCTTGAGCATACCTCAAACCATACTCAATTGTGCCACGTAGGTACCTCAATATATGTTTTGTTGTTGTCCAATGTGCTCTCCTAGGTTCAACCATGAATTGACTGAGAGTATTTATAGAAAAACAAATGTTTGGCCTAGTATTGACCAGATACATCAGAGACCCTATCAACTCCCTGTGTAAGGTAGGGTCCATGTCCTCTTGCTTGGAAGCCTCTATCTTCTTCCAATTAGTAACCATGGGTGTAGACATTGGTCAACAACCCTGCATCCTGAACCTCTTCAATATCTCTAATGCGTATTTCCCTTGTCCTAGGAAAATCTCTCCATCTCACTACCACACCTCCAATCCAAGAAAATACTACATCAACCCCAAATCCTTCATATTGAACTCTGAAGCAAGATCCCTCTTGCAATCTAAAATAAGTCTCTATGAACCTGTTAGAAATAGATCATCCACATATAACACGAGAATGAGTGGCTCTCCTCCTACCATGATATAATATAGATTCGAGTATGCATCACTCTTCACGAATCCCATGCCATGCAAGTAACTATCAATGCACTCATACCATGCTCTAGGTGCCTGCTT
>JZKD02S2054274.1:15331-37384 GCA_000966675.3 Picea glauca | reverse complement strand
TACAAGTAGAACACATCACACACCCATTTACATATTTAGTTACAATTTCTTTCATTTGAGGCCAATAACAAAACCTTTGCAAATGAGCCATAGTTTTTCCTACCCCAAAATGACCAGACACAATAGAAGTGTGAGCTTCTCGTATTACATGGACTTGTTCACTTGTAGGAATACATAGCTTCCCAAGATGATAGAGTAACTTTCCCTACAGACAATAGTTCTCTACCTGTGCACCATGGGTTAGCTTCTCATATACTTCTTTAAAATCTTCATCGATGGCATATTTTTCTACATAGCTATCATGAGATAAAGAAGTATTCTTCAAAATAATATAAGCAGCAATAGGAGGTATAGAAAGCATATCGGCTACCTTGTTACTTGTACCCTTCTTGTACTTGATTACCAAATGAAATTGTTGTAGAAAACCCATCCATCTGTAGTGTCGAGATTGTTTCATTTTGGTCTATGCTTGAAGATACTATAAGGGTTGGTGATCGATATGTATAATTGTTTCCTTCCCTAATAAGTAGTGCTTCCATTTATTCACGCTTTGAACTAATGCATACAACTCTTTATTATATGTAGGATAGTTAACAACAACTTGGTTAAAAGTATCAGAGTGGTAACAGATAGGCTTATGATATTGCATCAATACTACACCCATAGTGTATCCGCTAGCATCTGTCTCAATCTCAAAAGGCTGTTGAAGATTCGGCAGTGCTAATACTGGTGCGGTACTGATCTTCTCCTTCAAAATGTTGAACGATTTTTGTTGCCTTCCTTCCCACTGAAAAGTGTTCATCACACTGGTTAAGGCATGCAAAGGACTTGCTACAAAGGAGAAGTTGGGAATGAATCTCCTCCAATACTGGACTGCACCTATGAAGCTTCGGACATCAGTTACACTTTTTGGCTCAAGCCATTTTACAATTACATCAATTTTGGAAGGATCAATCTTCAATTGTCCTCCTCCCATGATATGACCTAAATAGAAAAGTGCAATCTTGTCAAATTCACATTTCGACATTTTCACATACAACTTTTCCCTTTGCAAAGTATCCAATACTTCATTTACATGCATTACATGTTCATCCCAAGTCCCACTAAAAACAAGAATTTCGTCTAAATATAAAATCACAAAGTCATCCAGGAAAGGCCTGAATACATCATTCATCACATAGATGAAAGTTTTAAGCATTGCAAAGCCCAAATGACATAACTAACCACTCAAACAATCCTTGTTTGGTTTTAAAGGCAGTATTCCATGTATCATGTTCCGTGAACCTGATTTGATGATATCCTCTGTGAAAATTCAACTTAGTGAAATAAATAACATTCTTCAACTGATCAAGTAAATCATCTATATGAGGAAGAGGGTATCGATTTTTCACCATGATCTTATTTAAGGCCTGGTAATCGACACACATTTTCCATGTGCCATCTTTCTTTGGCACCATCATGATCAGAGAACCACAAGGAGATGAAATGGGTCTAATGACCCCTTGATCCAATAAGCCATGTACCTGCTTCTTCATCTCTATCATCTCCACCACTGACATCATGTACATGCCCACATTAGGAAGAGGAGAATCTTGTTGAAGATGTATCTCATGTTGGATTTCCCTCTTAGGAGGTAATATATATGGTTCTTGAAAAATATCATCATACTTAGAAACAATATCGATTAATTATTTTTTATGAGATGGATCACACCCTTGGAAAGCGTCGGATGTCCCGACATGTTTCTCTTTGACGACCATGAGTACATATCTCTTATTAGTGGTTATGAGTATTTTCGTTTTCCCTGCACTAACAAGTGTCGTATTTACCCTCATGCTGTGAGCTCTACCAATATATTTCGCTCCCCCTTTAGTAAGGTGGTATTTGTTCTCATGACGAAAGAAGATTGTTTTTTTTTCATAAAGATAAGGACTTCCCAACACTATGCCACATATATCAAGTGGTACAACATCCAAATCCACTTCATCAATCAACTTTGAAGCAATATAAAATATCATCCTACATTGTTTGGTGACATTCAATTTTGCTTCATCGCATACCAACCAAGAGGATGAGGCTTTCGATGTGGTTTCATTACAAGACCCATCTTCTTGACAAGTGCTTCAGATATTAAGTTTACTTGGGAACCCTGATCAAATAATGTATCTATCTTAATATGTTTAGATACAGCTCGTATATGAAATAAATCATTCCTCTTTTGTTCATCAATAGGAGATTCATCATTGGAACTTGAACTAGAATGAAGAGAATCTTTACCTTCTACTCCAACCAGTGTGAGCTTTCCTTCATCTCCTGATTCGGAACCAAGATCTTGTTGCATTGTAGCAATAGTCTTCGTCTTCGCCTTTCCACCGAATTGATTCAGTTTCTTTTCTGGATGTAGTTTCCAACAGTGTTCATCATCATGACCACTCCTATTGCAATGAGTGCAAGATGGTTTTCCTCCTTCTCTATTTATTGTAGTGGTCTTCTTGTCCTTCCTTTTAAACTTCTTGAAAGTATTTTGTGGGAAATTGGAATTTTCATTTGTGGGATCTTCTTGAACATGTTTCCCCCTGTTCTAAAGGTGAGTGGCTTGCACACAAACTTCGTCAAGACTAGTGGGTTTAAAAAAGAGCAGGATATGACAAATATAACCGTGAAGTGTGCCAATATACTTCATTAAATTTTCATAAGAATCCAAAGGAATATTCAATGCAAGAGCTTTCTTCCTAAATTCTTCTGTGAAACTTTGTACAGTCTGACCTTTACTCTATCTCAATGTTTTCCATTCCATCATCTCTTTATGTAAATACCCTAATGTATAGAACTGCTTTCTTATCTATGATTTAAATTCCGACCATGAGGAAAGAAGATTACCACACTTACTTATGCCATGTAGCTTTCTCTCCCACCATACGAGAGCAATGCCTTCCAACCAAAGAGAATCCAGTTGCACTTTAACTTCCTCTTCATCAATATTCTGAACATGATGATGCAAAGCGATACCACTTTGACGCAAACGTGCCAACCAGGCACGCCTGCCCTCACCAGGACCTTCACTTCCCTAGGCCCGAAGAACTTCAAGGTTCTTCCGATCCCTTATCGAGACCTCTCAATACCCACAGAACTCTCTCTGCGATCTCCCCTTTGCCTTATCGGGAAATCAGGTTTCGCGTTATCGCGAAACTCGTGGGCACGTTCCTCGTGCTACACAAAACCCCGAAACCTGATGGGTCTCGATGTCAACACTTTTCTATTCTTGTCGGGGATTTCCCTATCAGGAAATCAGCATATGCGATGTCGTTGTTCTCGGGCACTACGGATCCCCAACTCCGAATATTGCGATGGCGCCTTCCTCCTCTTCTAAGCTCCTCCCACATAGCTCTTCCCGCATATAACCTGCCGGTCCATGGGACCACGTCCTTCTCCCTAGTCGGAGTTTCGGAATTCGCAGAAATGATATGCGCGGAACTCGCGCCCTCGAAATTCCTGATTCTCCGATCCCCGATGACACCTGTCCTCCTTTATTGTGCTCTTGTGGCCCCACACGCTAACCGATGGTTGCCGAGATATCGCCTCTCGCGGCCTCGC
Source organism: Picea glauca (assembly GCA_000966675.3). Taxonomy (NCBI): domain Eukaryota; kingdom Viridiplantae; phylum Streptophyta; class Pinopsida; order Pinales; family Pinaceae; genus Picea; species Picea glauca. The sequence continues at coordinate 33,790 of JZKD02S2054274.1, read as the reverse complement.
AACCCTTGATGTAAATCTTCGCAGCTCCAACTCGCGAACCTCCGAGCTCACGATATGTCAATGCCACCTGTCGCCGTCTCCCTACAAGAGCTGACCTCCCGACACCTATCCTCCACCAAAATGGTGTAACTGTGGGACCATCGCATTTTACGAAATCGTGGTTTCTCCTGCTGCGATTTCGTCGTATGCGAGAACCTTGAAATGCCGAACCCCGACTCCCCGAGATCTCGCACCACGTATCCCTACTGTGATCAACGACCCTAATCCTCTCGGGAATTCGCTAATCGCGAATTCATACACAAGACTCTTGGCTCTAGAAGTTCTGATTATCCGATGAGCCGAGTTCCACTGACTCCCCTGCTTCTTGACACGTATCTCACCGAGATCAATGGCTGAGATCCTTTCAGGAAATCGCAGATCGGGATTCCTTTCTACAAGAGTTCACAGCCACCAAAACCCCGATATCCCGAACTCTGAATCTTCGGGGTCTTCCTCTGCTCCTTCAGGCGTAAACTCGGCGCAAATCTCTGGAGATCTAACGGTCGACAGGACTTCACTGTTTTCTTCTGTGAATCCTGACCGTCGATTCCTCCTCCTTGAGGATTTCTTGGAAATGGCTAAGTATTTCTCCTCAGCACTTGCCCTTCCATGCCTGCGCTAGAACTCTTCCTTGAAATGTTTCACGGCACACTTCCTGTGCTCTTCTTTGACGATACCCCAAAGGTGCTATACCTCCTGAGATTTTCCACTCTGACTCCTTCAGAGGAACCAGTGCGCACTCCTTGCGCTTAATATTCAACGAATTCTCGAGTATTGAATACTTCAGACTCTGCACACTTCCTGCAGCAGCAGTCTTTAACCTCTCTTTCCTCAGATTAACAATTGAGGCCTCTTCTTCAGCCTGCGCACTCCTTGCACGGCTTCAACAACCTGCTTCCACTTCTGGGTGAATGAGGACAAGTGTTAAACTATCTAAGCCTTCATCAACGCACTCCTTGCGGATGTATTCAACTACACACCTTGCAGGAATCTCCTGACTCAGACAGAGAAACAATTGAAACTCATTTCCATCTCCCTTTCAGACTTCAGTTTGAAAACCTAAAATCTCATGCACAGCATATACAAAGCAAATTCATATCAAGAAAGAAAACATTCATAAGCACATGAACAATATACACAGAGAAACAACACCAGCCATGAATTTGAATCAGAACTTTCTTCTATTCATTCAAATGCCTGTACATGGGTGTTCTTCATACAATTCTCTGCTTACTCTTCTCTCCTTGCTCAGGAATAATCATACAATGATACAAAGGAGGGTGTCTATATCCGTTTTCCCTCTCGAACTCTAAAATTGTCTAATCTAGACTTAAATCCTATCTACCAGCATTAACTAAAGTAAATGCCTCCTATCTACTTCATACAAGAGCGTAAGGCTCGAGGTCTGATACAATACAACAGGCGCTCCTTCATAAATGTTTCATTGAAGGATATGGCGCTTCATCTTTAATGAAAATTCAAAAAAAATTATCAAGCTTATATGTCATGTGTTTAAAAACACATGTGTTGGCTCCACGCTTGCTTTGGTAGTCGTGATGCTCCTGCATCACATGACAATATACTTCAACCTGTCGGATCTAATTATCTAGTTTTCTAGGATTAGCATCTCCATTAAACATAGGTAAAGAAAACTTTACATCAAGTTTTAATAATGGTTTCTTAAAAGAGGCTTTATGGTTAGAATGATGAGAGTGATGAGAATGCAGAGATGGAGGCTCAGGAGGATCTCCTCCAACCCCTTAGTTTACCAAAGCATCATCATCTGCATGTGCTTCCTTTTTATTCCCTTTCTTCTTCATCCTCTTCTCATAATATCCATACGTTCGTTCGACCACTTCTGACATGCGATAAAAGACCATGTGAAAGTTTTTCTCTTGTTCATCACGATTGTCCTCTTCTGCCATCTTCCTCCTTCGGGATGCACGACCAACTTCAGGATTGAATGTCTTAAGATTTCCTTCACCCTGCTTATGCTTGGCACTAGTAAGAATTCATACTCAACAATTCAAGTCAAATACGACTGCTCTAATACCTACATGATCCAGGATCTTTTCGTCGGGTGACTTATTAAAGAATTGCATAAAATGAGCATAAAAAAAAGTACACCATAAAGAAGGAAAATATCAAAAGGAAAGAGACATAAGCATACAATATGAACACAAAGAACTTGATAACATAGTTCATCCTTGGTGGACTATGTCTTTGGGTCCTACTCTCGAATGGGTAGGTATTTTTATTAACTACACAAAAGAATTGGGAAAAATACATAAATATACCTCATTCTGGAGTTAAGATACAAAATCATTGCTCAAATCAGAAAACTAACACCACCACTACATTCGTGGCGTCGTTTTACCTAAAAATGACTGTCTCCACGCCTCAATCCGAGTCTAACACTTTCAGGCCCAAGAGACACCCCTGCCTTGGTTACCGTGCCACTACTCCTGCAATTAATGATTAAGAAATCTCGAAAATCATGCCCCAATCCGTACAAAGTCAGTACGGGTGCGCTCAGTTCTCCTCTCTTTTTTATGTCCCGAAACACTAATCGAGGGCTTCCTTATATAATATTTTGGGGCGGTTAGGAATAAATGTGATGGTGTGGCGCATTAGTGGGAGAAGCTAAATTTAGATTTTGGTTAGCGGAGGTCCTGGAATCAAATCCCATGGAATCTGCTTCTTTTTAATACATGGTTACAACCGAATTTTGGTGCGCCCAGCCAAATCTAGTGGGCGACCACTAGAATGGAGGACAGTTTGTCATATGCCATTTATGGTCGGTAGTTGGCGAATAATTTTTATATGTGGCAATTGGAATATATGATGTGGTCGCATGAATTTAACGTATAACCAGGGGCTGAGACGAAGGCCTAGGCCCTTTCCTTTGGCGCCCACATAAAATTTCAAACTTAAATACAATTTTCACCATATTGCAAAAAAGGAACATGTAGTGGTCTATTGGTTGGCGCAGAATGTGAGGCCTTTGGGCTAGAGGAAGTCAAGGGTTCGACTCCTATGGAGTCATAAAAAAAATTCTACATGCCAACCATTTGAAGGGTGCCACGTGGCATCCCATGATTGGGCCACGTGGCACCATAACATTTTCCCATGAAACTGACACTTGTCACAACCTGATTTCCCCACATGTCTTCCATCATTTTTCCACGTCATCTCATGCCAACTCAGCTGTATGGGCATTCCACATGTCACCCTTGCATTGGTTCCATGTGTCACCTTGACCTTTTGACTTTTGACCAAGTTTGACCTAAAATTTGACCGCTTATAACTTTTGATTTGTAACTCCATTTGACGAGCTGTTTTCACTGAGCTTTGGGAACTTTGAATTTTTTCCTTTTACTGTTTGTTGAAGCCATTCTGAGCATCCTGAGTTTCTTATGTGTGTTATGAATTGTTCTTATCCTTCTCTGGATCCTTTTTGGATCAGATGGACTACCAATCAAATAGGTTGTGTTGTTTCCTTTATTCAATTAGCTTACAAGATTACCATGAGAAATATCATCCACGAAGATGTTTGTCTCTAGGGTCTCTTGACTAGAGAAAAGGTAATGGAAATATGGATGAGTTCTGCTTCTAAAATGTAAAAGTCAAATACCACTAATTGTCAGGCATTCCAACAAAAGTAATAATGTTCTCAACATTTAAATGTTGTCAGCAATTTAAAAGACTTTAATCAGTGATGGCATCTCGTGCATCATCTTGTAATTGTTTCCATATAAACATTTTGTTAAAATATTATGTAACTACAAAGAATATTCTTATCCCCTTTTGTGGATAAAGTAAAAGATAAAATATATTTATTATTGATTACATCAATCCCATTTTGTGGATTGATCATGTCGGGCATTGTAATTGACCAAATAGCCTTTTGCGTATTGGTCAAACCCTAATTGTAATATGAAAAGTAAGAAGTCGGCCCCCAAGTAAATTAAAGTGGTTCTAACCACCGAGATTGAGAAGTTGGCCCTGCCAGTAAAAAGACACCTCAGTTCAACACCTGTCAGATTGTATAAATAAGAGAGTCCAGTGCCTCATTTGGACACACACTCAACTCGCTCATTTAGTGCACAAGTATTGAAGGAAGTTGTAGTTACGAGTTGTTGGAAGAAGGAAGAGAAAGAGAGGCGCATCCTTGGGAGAGGAATTTTTGTGTTGTTTGGTTCATTGTCTTGGCATTGTATTGGCTATCTATATTAAGGAAGTTTTGTTGGGTTTTCTTCCCCATGAGGGTTTTCCAGGATAAATGTTGTGTACTCTTGTGATTGTGGTCTCTCAGTGATACTATCTATGTTATTTTTATCTAGTAAATTGAAAGTAACCTAATAATAGCAGAAACTTTAACATGGTATCAGAGATAAGCTGAAGAGAGCATCTTTCATAGGAAAAAGAAAAACGTCATTGTTGTCGTACATGCAAATTAGGGTTTTTTATTGAAGAAGAATTTTAGCCCAAATCCATCTAGAAAGGTGTGCCCTACCTCAAGGAACATTTTGGCATCCTCAGCGCAACTTTTCAACAGCTATATCTTCCGAAAAGTGAAACCCTAGTTTTCACAAAGTACCAGAAGTATCAGAAAACCATAGTACCAAAAGTACCAGAAGTACCAGAAAACCAAAAGCACTAGTCCAGAAATCTGCAGATCAAGTTTGAAGGGGAAAAAATTGGATTTTCATAAATCTGACTATACCAGCATACTCGCCTCAGTCCAACGCATCTTCTAGTGATTTCAGTGTTCAGATCCAAGAAATTTTATTTTTCTATTATTTCTATAGCCTGGAGGGCTAGGGTTTCTACTGCAAGAAAGAATGGCTACCAACATGAGGGTAGAAGATAGGCTGGAAGGATCTAGAAACTTCAGATCTTGGAAGCACAGGTTGCAGATGATTCTAGACAAGAATGATCTCCTAGAACATGTTACAGTGCGTGTACCAGAACCAGATGAAGTAGAGAAAAAGACCAAGCATAAGAAGAATGAAAAGAAAGCAAAGAGAATCGTGTCAGATTCAGTAAAGGATCATTTGATCCCTCATATTTCCGAACTACAGACAACAAGACAAATGTATGAAGCACTCAACAGGTTATATGAAAGAAAAGACATTAGCCAGAATCTTTCCTTAAGAAATCAGCTTCGTAATATGAAGATAAAAAACTCATAATCTGTTACATCCTATCTTATGAGTGTTTCTCAGATCAGAGATCAACTTGCAGCTATTGGAGATGTCATTAGTGACAAAGATCTTGTAACCACAACCCTAACTGGGGTTTCCAAAATTTTGGATTCCTTTTGTACAAGGAGTGTGTGCAAGAAGCAAGTTACCCAAGTTTGATAAGTTATGGGAAGATTGCACACACGAAGAATCTAGACTTGCATACCAACATAAGAGATTAATTGTTGATGAAGAGGAAGCTCTTACAGCTCAAAAGAACAAAAGAAGTTCCTTCAGGAAGAACAATAAAGAAGCTAACTTCGTAAGAGTTCCAGATAAGAATAAAGATGTTTCAAAGATCAGATGCTACAACTGTCAAAAGTTGGGACACTTTTCCTATGATTGTCCTCAAGGAAAAGGGAAAATAAAGTATCAAGCACATGTGGCAGAGGAAGAGGAATCTCCTCCCTCAAAGAAAGATTTAGTAGAAATTGAGGGTTATGTACTTTAATTTGAAGATAGTTGATCTGAAGAAAGATAGCAAATGGTGGAGTCCGTAGAGCCTCCCCACACAAAAAAAAAAATACTTATCAAAGAAAAGGATAAAGAAAGAGATAAAATATTTATTTCAGAAGTTAAATAGCATGAGAAGGACGTATGATATGGTGACAGTCAGTAAAGACCAAACAATATTCGGTATTTATATAGGAGCAGGAGGCTCCTAAATATGCAGAACATAAATGTTCAAGATGAAGAAAAAGATGGATACTCAGATATAGTAGATGAGATGAAGGTAACTACAGGTTGCTCTAGTACCGTTCTTATAGATGCAGAGGGAGCAGGTTGATCGAGTATGAAGTTAGAAAGAAAGAAATTTTCAAACTCAAGAAGGCACCCAGGATATTATAGAAGAAGAACTTCAAGGATGATGATTAGAAGCTATTAGTTTGGTGCAAGGGGGATCCATGTCTCCGAGTTCAAAATGGAGGATCATGATTTGATGCAGTTAGGAAAGCAGATGGATGGTGCCCAGCAGATGGGTAGCATGGTATTATACCATGGAAAGATTTTGTACCATAAGATATTTTAAGATCCCATAGCTAGACCTTCGTAGAGAAGGAAAAGAGAAGAGACCTTCGCGGAGAAGGAGAAAGAGAAAAGACCTTCGTAGAAAAGGAAAGAGAAATCCCACAAGTAGACTGTCACAGAAAAGGAAAAGAGAAGAGACCTTCGTAGAGAAGGGGAATGAGAAATTTTCCAAGGTTGTCCTCTGTCCAGTGTTGAGTTTTGGATACTCTAGGGACATGCTAGAATACCCTTGTAGAGAGGAATGCAGATGTTTCTACAAGGGGCAGCGGGAATATACTCTCCTATGGCCAAGGATTGAGTAGCCTGGAACACAAACCTTGACCATGTGGAATGGTTAGTTGGCTCTTAACACAGACCTATCAACCCTTAGGCCGAGATCCGCTTACAGGATCGTTCTTTATCTCTCTCGAGCCGAATTGGCTCTTTCGATTCCCTACTGGAATCACGAATTATCGATCTACAGGTCCTTCGGGAAGCTTCCCTGTGCGAACAACACTAGGCATGAGCTCCTTCCTTTCCCAAGTGACCACAGCGCTATGACCAAGGTCCTAACCCAAGATCCTTTTCGCAACTCACAATCTCACAAGTTCATGAGTCGTGACTCCCAACTCTTTCTTCTCAGTCTCGCGATACCCGAGATCATGAAATGGGTACAGCTCTTCTTTTGTTAGCACCTTCCGCGCGTGACCATCGGCTAGGCTTAACGCTATCTCCTCTCGCTACTTGCCGCTTCGCGAGTTTCACTTTCGAGCTCACGTACTCTTGTCTCGCGAATTCCTGAGACGCGAGAAGTCAACAGAATATTGACTCCTTCCTCCAGGCGATGGGTGTTCACCTGCCAATCATGCGCCCCACCTTGTGGTTCCGCCACGTGTCCACACTCATGCCTCGGCTCTCGGCACTTCGTGACTTCTGATGTCGAAAGTGACTCCTTTCAACCTCCGAACCCCGGAATTGGAGAAATGCGATGGGGTTCCTGATCCAACGGTCCTCCCATTCTCTGGATCCAATGGCTATCCTCGCTCCTCGCGATTTTGCCACTCGCGACTTGGAGCACCCAAGTTTTTGGGCTCTCACCTGGAAAACCTCCGAGTTCGCGAGATCCTTCAATCTTTACCACCTGTCCTCCTTGGATGGATGGCTGCGATTCTCTCGCGACTTCGCTACTCATGACTTCGGGATTTTCGGGACAAAAGTCTCGACTTCCTATCCATCGATATGCCGAAATGCCGAAATTCTAACACATCATCAACGCGAGTCCCACAATGGAACTTCCCTCCTTTTTTGGAGTTTCAGACTTCGTGACTTCACGAATATTGATGCTAAGCTTCCAACTCTTCAACCCACGAAACCCCGAATTGGTCAATGAAGGTCTGACCTCTGTGTCAACGAGTATGCCACCTGTCCACTCTCAGATGGATGGTCCTGGTTCTCTTCGCATCTTTGCCACTCGCGAAGTTGAAGGACTTCCCTTTATGACCTTCGATGTCCGAATCCCCAATAAGGGTGATCTCGCAACATGTGTCCTCCTTCTAACGGACGACTTAGTTTCTTTCATGGTTTCGCGACTTCGCCTTTCACAACCTCGCAAATCTTGATGTAAATGTTTTAAATTGTAACTCCCCTGCTCCTCTACACGATCTGATGGCTCTCGGAACTTCACGAATTCTTCATGGAGAATTCCGACCATCAAATTCCTCCTTGACGATTTCTGCAAAATGAACACAGTATCCCCTTACGGAACTTGTCCTCCAGCAAAACAACTTCTCTATGCCTCCTTAAACACTTAAGGAACTAATTCTTTTTGAGTTTCTCTTCATCAACTTCGAAGATCCTATCCCCCCTGAACTTGGTTGAAACATCCTCGAGTCCCTTGGGGATAATTCCTGCGCGCACTCCTTGCGGCACTCCTTCAAATACGCTCTAGTATTTGAGCCTCTTCGACTCTATGCACTCCCTGCGACAACAGTCTTTTCAACAACTCCCTCAGGTTGCAAACTCTGAGACTCTTCTCAGCCAGCGCACACTTTGCACGGCTCCTGTGCTTAGCTTTCACTTCTGCGAGAATGAGAACAATGTTATCCCTCCTCATCTTGCAGAAACAAACTCTGACTTCTGTCAACGCACACCTTACGGACAATTTCACTGCACTCTTGTAGGAAAACTCTTACTCAGATAGAGAAACAATTGAAACTCATTCTTTACTCTCTCAGACTTCGAATGCTTAACACGAAATCATACATACATGGCATAAAAGAAAATGTATAACAGAATGAGTAAAACAATCATGAGCATAACATTCAATCATGCATACACAGAAAGTATTTGAACACCATAAGTCTGAATCAAGCTTCATATATTAATCTCAGAACTTTTGTACATGGGTTCTTCTACATAGCTTTCTGCTTCTACTCTCCTATGCTCTCTTTGATTGATTAGTCTGCTAATGTTACAATGATACAAGTGAGGGTGTCTATATCTGTTTTCCCTCTGGCTCCTAAAACTGTCTAATCTAGGAATTTAAAGCTACCTACTTACATTTACTAGCATAAATGCCTCTTTAATCCTTCAGACGAGAGAGGGACGCTCAAGGTCTGATTACAATCTACAAGTATGCTCTTTCTTAACTATTACATTTAATTTTGGCGTATCCAACTTCAAAACATTTCAAACAATTCATCATGTGCCAAAATGCGTTGGCGTTGTCCCACGCTCTCTTGTTGTTGGCGATGCTCCTGCATCATACTCCCTCGCTTGAAAATTTTCATGGGTTCCTGTCCATGAGCTCTTGCACGGTCTGTCCATGCTTTTGAATCTCTACTTCATTCTCCTAGATAGCATCTTTAACTAGATGTCCCTTCCACTTGACCAAGTATTCAAAATATTCCCTTCTTCTGGTCCTTTTGCTAACTCTTTTGTCCAGTATGCTTTCCATTTGTGGTTTTTCTGCAACTGGCATATGTTTAATCCACTGAACCTCTGGTTGTTCATTACCTGTTCCTGCTTCCTCAGCTTTGTATGGGTAAAAATCTGAGACATTGAATATCGGAGAAATTTCAATCCCATTGGGTAATTCAATCTCATAAGCATTTGCCCCAAATTTCTTCAAGACCTTATATGGTCCGATCCTCTTCATATTTAGTTTGTTATATGTCCCCTTCGAGAACCTTTCCTTTCTCAGATGTGCCAGAATCAAATCACCAACCTTAAATTGAAGTGGTCTCCTGTGTTGATCTAGTCTGTGCTTATACTCTTGGCTCGAGTTCTGTAATCGCTCCTTCACCTGGCTGTGAAGTTCCTTCATTGCTTCGGCAAAATCTTCTACACTAGCACTTCTTATCTCATCCCATTTTGAATCCCTCAGTTCAAAAACTCCTCTTGGCTGTGTCCCATAAACAATTTGGAATGGACTATGCCATGTGCTTCTATTTAGTGAATCATTATAAGCAAATTCCGCCTGTGGTGGAATATTGTCCCACTGACTGTGGTGTTCTGTCACCAAACTCCTCAGCAACTCTCCCAAACTTTTGTTCACAAATTTTGTCTGTCCATCTGTCTAAGGATGATAAGATGAACTGAACGACAAGTTCATTCCTAGATTTTTCCATAAGGTTCTCCAGAAGTGTCCCACGAACTTGGTGTCTCTATCCGAAACTATGCTCCTTGGTAAGCCATGAAGTCGAATGACTTCTTTGAAAAACAGATTTGCAATGTGAGTTGCGTCACTAGTTTTCTAACACGATATGAAGTGTGCCATCTTAGAAAATCTATCCACCACCACAAAGATCGAGTCAAACCCTCTTTGTGTTCTCGGCAGCCCCAATATGAAGTCCATGCTGACTGCATCCCATGGCCTCTTAGGTATGGGTAACGGTTGATATAAGCCTGCATTCTGCCTCTTTCCTTTTGAATGCTAACAAATTCTACATCTGTCCATGAATCTTTTGACGTATTCTCTCATTCCTAGCCAAAAATATGACTCGTTTAACTTTGAGAATGTCTTGTCATGACCGAAATGTCCGGCCAATCCTCCATTGTGTTTCTCCTTCAGCAAATTCTCCCTCATGGAGCATTTTGGAATACAAATTTGATTACCCTTAAATAGTAATCCTTCCTGGATCATGTATTATGTCCATTGACTCTTGTCTCTGAGAATTGGATTCTCAGTTGCTTCATACGCCTCCTTAAAATCTGGATCATCTCTGTACATGTCCCTAAGGTCATCAAAACCCAGTGTTTTGACTTTGAACTCCTGCAACAGCAAACATTTCATTCTCAAAGCATCAAAAACTTTGTTAGAAGTTCCAGAAATATGCTTAATTACAAAAGTAAAGTTATGCATGTATTCAACCCATTTAACATGTCTTTGATTCAACTTCTCATGTTGAGTCACAAATTGCAAAGCAAGATTGTCACTGTATAAGACAAACTCCTTCGGGATTAAGTAGTGTCTCCATTTCTTAAATGCCTGAATAATAGCATAGAACTCCTTGTCATATGTGGAGTATTTCACTTTCGCTTCATTCAACTTCTCTCTAAAGTATGTTATCGGCCTGTCTTCCTGGCTCAAGACTGCCCCTATTGCAAATCCACTTGCATCACATTTTACCTGAAATATCTTTTTAAAATCCGGCAACACCAAAATTGGTTGTTCCGTGATTTTCCTTTTTAACAAATTAAAACTTTTCTCAGCCTCTTCTGTCTAATGAAAAGACTTGTGTCTCTTCTTCACTGTGTCCATCATCGGTGCACTAATTCCAATGAAATTCCTGATGAACTTCCGGTAAAAACTAGCCAATCCATGAAAACTTCGATCTTCAAAGATATTTTTCGGTGATGGCCAATTCTTAATCACCTCCACTTTATCTGGATCCATCCTCAACTTATTTGTAGAAATAACAAAACCCAAATAAATGAGCTCTGTCTTCATGAATGAGGATTTCTTCATGTTTATCAGCAGCTTCTCTTGTTGTAGCCTCTTCATTACTGTAGCCAAATGTTTCAAATGCTCTGCCTCTGTTTTACTAAAAATCAGTATGTCATCAAGATACACAATGACAAATTTTCCGATGAAATCCTTCAGGACTTCCTTCATCAACCTCATGAAGGTACTTGGTGCGTTCATTAAGCCAAATGGCATAACAAGCCATTCATACAACCCTTCATTGGTTTTGAATGTTGTCTTCCATTCATCTCCTTCTCTCATACGAATCTGATGATATCCACTTTTCAAATCAATCTTCGAAAAAAATTTGGCTCCACTCAAGCTATCCATCAAATCATCCATCCTTGGCAATGGAAATCTGTACCTGATGGTTATCTTCTTGATTTCCCTCGAGTCAGTACACATCCTCCAAACTACGTCTTTCTTTGGACCGAGCACTATCGGAACAGCACATAGACTCAAGATTTCTCTAATCAACCCTTTGTCCATCAAATCTTGGACCAGTCTTTTGACTTCTTCATTCTCCTACGGCGTCAATCTGTACGCTGCTTTATTTGGTAAACTAGCTCCAGGTATGAGATTAATATGATGACTTACACTTCTGATCGGTGGCAATGAATGAGGTAGTTCGTCCACTACTATGTCGGCAAACTCTTCCAATAGTTTCTGAACCTCTTCTGGTAAATCATCTACCCTTGTACTGGTTAAAATAATTTTAGGCTTCCTGATCACAATGAATTGTGGTTCCTCCTTCTTCTTAACCTCTATAAGAAGTTCCTTCCCACTCATGAGAAGTACAGTGTTTCTTACTTCAGGTTTCACCTCTTGTCTTTGATCGGAAGCAACATGTGAGTTCTGCCATTCTTCTCTAGGGTGTATGTGTTCTTCCTCCCATCATGAATCACATTTCTGTCATATTGCATGGTCTACCCAGCAATAGATGACAAACATCCATGGGAATAACATCACAGAGTATTTCATCTTTATACCCACCTATTTTAAACTCAACTAAACATTGTTTAGTGACATTTACCTGATGTCCTTTTTGTAACCATGAACTCTATATGGACTTGGATATTTAATAGTCTCCAGCTCCATCTTTTCTACCATCTCTGTAGAAACGAGATTATCTGTGCTACCACTGTCCATGATGGATTTGCATGCCCAATCTTTGGTCTTGCAAGCAGTCTGAAAAAGTCTGTTCCTTTGGACCAAACTCTCCACCTCCTTCTCTGGTGTTAAGAGAACTTTTCGCATCATCAGCGATCTTCCGCCTCCAGCATCCTCTGCCTCAACATTCCGCCTCTGTGCTTCGACAATGTGATTTTCACCACCTTCTTTCTTCTTATCTGGACATTCATAAGATTTATGTCCGACCTTTCCACATGTGAAGCATTTCACTACTCCACCTCTTCCTCTTCCTCTACCTCTGGTACGAGGAAAAATGTTTCCATCAGCGTACTAACCTCTATGTTCAGTATGATGCCCTCTCTGTGAGCTTCCACCTCTCTCAGTTTGAGTCCGAGGTTTCTTCCACTCTTCCTTGGGTTTCTGATTTCTATCCTGGGCAACTGATTTGCCTCTGGCTTGACTTATGCCTTGGCCTCTTTGACCCTGCTTTCGGCTCAGCTTCTCTTCAGCTTTCAGAGCCATCTGATAAGCATCTTCCACCATTTGGATGGTCATCATGCTCATCTCATCCTGAATGTCGTATCTTAGACCATTCATGTACCTAGCAACCTTTTAATCATCACTTTCACGATGACCTACCCTGATGTTCAGCCTGTAGAATTCTTCAATGTACTCCTTCACTGTCATCAGCTTCTGTCTCAAATTTTGCATCATCTGAAACAGAGTAATTTGGTAATCCCTGGGAATAAATTTCACCTTCATCTTCGCGATCATCCTATCCCAAATCTTGATTTTCTGCTTGCCCTTGCAGCGTATGTCAGCTTGTAACTCATCACACTACAATGTTGCATGTCATTTCAATTTTGTGACAGCATGTTTGACCTTTTTGTCTTCCTCGACATCTTCATAGTCAAAATATGTGTCTAGAGCTCTAATCCAGTCTAGAATCTCTTCAGCATCCAGGTTTCCTTCATATACTGGAATATCCATTTTTGCCTTAGCACCCATTCTTGCAACAGCCCTAATCAGGTGTTCATTTGCTGCATCTTATGTTGTAACTTCTTCTCCTTCATGTCCAGCTTCATTTTCACTTTTGGAATCACTAACATCTCCAACACCAGCTGTGCACCTCTGTGTTGTCTCCATGTCCATGAGTCTGGCGTGTATATCACACATCTCTCTTTCCATGGCTGGATTTGGCACCTGCCTACCCCTTCCTCTTGGCATTTCCCTTTCCTCTAGCGAATCGGGTGTTTGTCTGTCTCTTCTTCTCGGCGGCATGGCTGAGATTTTTTTCTCTCTTTCCCTATCTAAAGTATACAAATAGAGTCAAGCTCTGATACCACACTGATGGAGCCCTATCGACCCTCGGGCCGAGATCCCCTCACAGGATCATTCTTTATCTCTCTCGAGTCAAATCGACTCTTTCAATTCCGTGCTGGAATCACGAATAATCGATCCACAGATCCTTCGGGAAGCTCCCCTATGCGAACAGCACTAGGCGCGAGCTCCTTCCTTTCCCAAGCAACCACGGCGCTATGACCAAGGGCCTAACCCAAGGTCCTTTTCGCAACTCGTAATCTCGCGAGTTCGTGAGTTGTGACTCCTGACTCTTTCTTCTCAGTCCCGCAATACCCGAGATCATGAAATGGGTACGGCTCTTCTTTTTTCAGTGCCTTCCGCATGTGACCATCGGCTAGGCTTAACGCTAGCTCCTCTCACTACTCTTCGCTTCACAAGTTTCACTGTCGAGCTCACGTACTCTTGTCTCGTGAATTCCCGAGACGCGAGAAGTCAATAGAATATTGACTCCTTCCTCCAGGCGACGCGTGTTCACCTGCCAATCACGTGCCCCGCCTTGTGGTTCCGCCATGTGTCCACACTCATGCCTTGACTCTCGACACTTCACGACTTCTGATGTCGAAAGTGACTCCTTTCAACCTCTGAACCCCCGAATGCGTGAAATGCAATGGGGTTCCTGATCCAACGATCCTCCCATTCTATGGATCCAACGGCTATCCTCGCTCCTCGCAATTTCGCCACTCGCGACTTGGAGCACCCAGGTTTTTTGGCTCTCACCTGGCGAACCTCCGAGTTCGCAAGATCCTTCGATCTCTGCCACCTATCCTCCTCAGATGGGCAACTGCGATTCTCTCGCGACTTCAGAACTTTCAGGACAAAAGTCTCGACTTCCTATCCACCGATATGCTAAAACTGACACATCATCAACGCGGGTCCCACAATGGAACTTCCCGCCTTTTTTGGAGTTTCGAACTTTGCGACTTCATGAATCCTGATGCTAAGATTCCGACTCTTCAACCCACGAAACCTCGAATTGGTCAATGAAGGTCTGACCTCCGTTTCTGCGAGTATGCCACCTGTCCACTCTCAGATGGACGATCCTGGTTCTCTTCGCAGCTTCGCCACTCGCGAAGTTGAAGGACTTCCCTTGATGACCTTCGATGTCTGAATCCCCGATAAGGGTGATCTCACGACACGTGTCCTCTTTCTAACAGACGGCTTAGATTCTTTCGCGGTTTCGCGACTTCGCCTTTCGCAACCTCGCGAATCTTGATGTAAAGGTTTTAAACCGTAACTCCCTTGATCCTCTACACGATCCGACAGCTCTTGAAACTTCGTGAATTCTCCATGGAGAATTCTGACCGTCAAATTCCTCCTTGACGATTTCTGCGAAATGAAAACAGTATCCCCTTACGGAACTTGTCCTCTTGAAAAACAACTTCGCTACTCCTCCTTAAACACTTAAGGCACTAATTCTTTTTGAGTTTCTCTTCGTCAACTTCAAAGATCCTATCCCTCCTGAACTTGGTTGAAAAATCCTCGAGTCCCTTGGGGATAATTCCTACGCGCACTCCTTGTGGCACTTCTTCAAATACACTCTAGTATTTGAGCCTCTTCGACTCTATGCACTCCCTGCGACAACAGTCTTTTCAAAAACTCCCTCAGGTTGCAAAATCTGAGACTCTTCTCAGCCAGCGCACACTTTGCATGGCTATTGTGCTTAATTTGCACTTCTGTGAGAATGAGAACAATGTTATCCCTCCTGAGCTTGTAGAGACGAACTCTGACTTCTGTCAACGCACACCTTGCAGACAATTTCACTACACTCCTTGTAGGAAAACTCTTGCTCAAACAGAGAAACAATTGAAACTCATTCTTTACTCTCTTAGACTTTGAATGCTTAACATGAAGTCATACATACATGCCATAAAAGCAAATGTATAACAGAAAGAGTAAAACAATCATGAGCATAACATTCAATCATGCATACACATAAAGTATTTGAACACCATAAGTCTGAATCAAGCTTCATATATTAATCTCAGAACTTTTGTACATGGGTTCTTCTACACAGCTTTCTGCTTCTGCTCTCCTATGCTCTCTTTAATTGATTATTCTGCTAATGTTACAATGATACAAGTGAGGGTGTCTATATCCGTTTTCCCTCCAGCTCCTAAAACTGTCTAATCTAGGAATTTAAGGCTACCTACTTACATTTACTAGCATAAATGCCTCTTTAATCCTTAAGATGAGAGCGGGACACTCAAGGTCTGATTACAATCTACAAGTATGCTCTTTATTAACTATTACATTTAAGTTTGGCGTATCCAACTTCAAAACATTTCAAACAATTCATCATGTGCCAAAATGCGTTGGCGTTGTCCCATGCTCGCTTGTTGTTGGCTATGCTCCTACATCAGCTCTTGAGGTTTGTGTCATGAGCCTGCGTGGATCATGGAAAGGGAGTCTAGTATTGCCCAGGATAGCATCTTAGCTTCTCTAGTTCATGTGGGATGACTAGGAGTGAAGCTATAGTAGTAGTCCTCCCCAGTGGATGGGTGAGATAGATGACTACAAGAGAAGGGAGAACATAAAAGGAATGGGAAAACTCATAGAATATCTTTTTTGTGAAGATAAGAAAGAGTATCTTTTGTGCGAAGATAAAGAGAACAAAACTTATGATGATTTATAGATATGTCAGCCAGTGATCTTGATGCCAGATGACCAAGTGGATTATATTGATGCATCATGTTATCCAGTTGACGATGTTATCCAATTGATGATGTTACCCAATTGATGATGTTGCCCAGTTTATGATGTTATCCAATGGATGTTTTTATCTAGTTGATGTTGACATCTAGTGACCTGTCAAAATATAAATAATATCCTTCTTGTTAAGAGGGAGTGTTAAAATATTGTGTAACTGCAAAGAATATTCCTATCCCCTTTTGTGGATAAAGTAAAAGATAAAATATATTTATTATTGATTAGATCAATCCCCTTTTGTTGATTGATCATGTCAGGAATTGTAATTGACCAAATCCCCTTTTGCAGATTGGTCAAACCCTAATTGTAATATGCAAAGTAATAAGTCGGCCCAAAGGTAAATTAAAGTGGTTCTAACCACCCAGATTGAGAAGCTGGCCCTACCAATGAAAAGACACCTCAGTTCAGCACCTACCAGATTGTATAAATAAGAGAGGCCAATGCCTCATTTGGACACACACTCAGCTCACTCATCTAGTGCACAAGTATTGAAGGAAGTTGTAGTTACTAGTTGTCGTAAGAAGGAAGAGAAAGAGAGGCGACATCCTTGGGAGAGGAATTTTTGTGTTGTTTGGTTCATTGTCTTGGCATTGTATTGGATATCTATATTAAGGAAGTTTTGTTGGTTTTTCTTCCCCATGAGGTTTTCCCAAGATAAATGTCATGTACTCTTGTGATTGTGTTTCTCTCAGTGATCCTATCTATGCTATTGTTATCTAGTAAATTGAAAGTAACCTAACAATAGCAGAAACTTTAACACATTTTAAGTGATGATTTTCTCTATCTAGTATTTTCTAGCTACCTAGTGGATCTTATACTATTGCTTCCAATGCTTTGCCTTAAGTCTTAATGAAAGGAGAACTACCACTCCTAGTTGGATACAAACATAAGCATCTTCTCATCAACAACGTTACTCCAATTTTAAAGGTGTATATCCCATAAAACAATAATTATCCTCACTCCATAAGAAACACTTAAACAATAATTTTCTCTCCAAGTTTGCTAAGAAAACAACACTTCATTGTCACTACAAGAAAAAATATTTTAATCCACAACACCATTAGCCATGATAGTGGTAGAATGATTTCCATAGAATATTAACATATATTTGAGTAATTGTTGGGTTATTGGCGATAGGTTCAACATTCATAAATCCAATTGGAAAGAAGGTGATGCCACAAGGTTGTAGCGTGGCTTTAGACATCAATTATACATCCCAGTGATCCAATCAAAAAAAATTATGTCATGAAGTGTTGTAAATTGGATGGATGTTGTAATTGATCAAAGAACAAATGAGTCCAAGGGAATGGACTCTCAGTTTTGGTTCATTCCACCACCCCCCTCCTCTTTCCTCATTCGTGTCTTGGCTTGGGAAAGGAAAACGAATTGTTGAAGGGTAGCTAGGGTATTGTTGGTTGTAGAGACTATTGGTGTATTCCATCCATGAATCAAGACCTGCATGTTTAAGATGCTTTGGTATGTGCTCATTTTTTTCCACAGCTGTGAGTCTTGAGAGTCCCAGCATGGAGATTCTGGACCAGATACACGGGAGCGCTGGAAGGGGATGGACAACCCGAGGGACTGCGTGGGAGATAAGGGGGTCCATTCTCATGGGTTGAGAAAGTTGGGTAGAAGAGAGCTGGTGTACTTGGATTGTTGTGGGTGCTGGGAAGCCTGTGAGAGCTTGAGTTTTGACTGGTTTGGGAAGCCGAGTGACACTCTGGAACCGTCCTTGTAGATTCATAGCCCTGGTTCAGGGGTGACATTATTGTTGAGACTTGGAACATCAATGTCTATGGTTGGGTGGAATTTGTTAATGTTTATGCCATTATTATAGTTCTTTGCATTTCATAAGATAAGAGCATAATATGAACAAGATCACTGATAAATACACATCCACAATAGACACAATATTTATCCTGGGAAACCCTCTAGGGGAAGAAAACCCAGCAAAACTTCCTTATCATAAATAGCTTATCAAATGTTCAAGAGATAACTCAA
>JZKD02S2054252.1:19558-33003 GCA_000966675.3 Picea glauca | reverse complement strand
ACATTATGCATTTCATGCAAAATCATAAGTTTCATGTCCTCAACATTAGGTACATAAATTATGTTCTTGTACATAAGTGTTCCATCAGTTTCCAATTTATAATTCTCCACTTTCTATGGCATCTTACCTTGTTGTATATTTGCTACCAAATCCTTGTACTGCAAATCTATATTTGTAACCTCTGAAATTCTACCTTTAATATCAGTTCGGTACATGTGAATGGTTGTAGCATGTAATTTGTGTAATCTCCTACTGAGTGCATCAACTGCTTTATTCTCTTTCCCTTTGATATGCTTGATATCAAAATTGTACTCATAGAGAAACTCCAACCACCTGCTCTACCTAGTGTTCAAGGTTGGTTGGTCAAACAAATAATTTAGACCATTATGGTATGTTCTTAGCTCGAACCTCCTTCCCATGAAGTAATGCCTCCATTTCTTTAGAGCGTGTACTATGGCTACCAACTCCAAATCATGAGTTTCATAGTTCCTTTCGTGCTCTTTCAACTTTATGGATTCATAACATATTACAAATCCATTTTGATTGAGAACTCCTCCTAGTCCTTCTTTGCATGCATTAATGAACACCATGAAACTATCGTTTGGATCTGCAATTCTTACGATTGGAGCATTGGTTAACAGTTGCTTCAATTGCTAAAATATTTTCTCACAATCATCTGTCCATTGAAACTTTTTCTCCTTCCTTTGCAAGGAAGTGATAGGGTGAGCTATCCTCGAGAACCCTGCGATAAACCTTTTGTAATATCCAGCTAGACCCATGAAGGATATGACTTATGTCACATTCTTTGGCACTGACCATTCTCTAATGGCCTCAATCTTCTCAAGATCTACAACTATCCCTTCCTTCGAAATAATATGCCCCAAGTAATGGATCTTCTCCTAATAAAACGATCATTTTCTCATCTTGGCATACAACTGGTGCTCTCTTATCGCTTGCAACACCATCCTAAGATGTTGTTCATGATCTTCCTCTGACTTGGAATATACCAGAATGTCATCCAAGAAGACTATGACAAACTTGTCTATATATACCCTGAATACACCATTTATCAGGCACATAAAAACAATGGGTGCATTTGACGACCCAAATAGAACCACTGTGAACTCGTAATGACCATACCTTGTTCTAAAGGTGGTCTTGCTAATTTCTTCATATTTTATCCTTAGCTGGTGATATCCCAACGTGAGGTCTATCTTCGAAAAAATATTCGCATCCTTTGTTGGCATAGGGGAAGACCCAGGGTTCAACGCTACAAGAGCACACCAACAAAACCCTAACTACCAACCTTTCGGCAACATCTGGGAAGCATATGAAGTCTCACCCGAGGTAGAGGTAGGGGTGGTTGCAGGACTCAAGTATCTGCAACCTTAGCTGGAACACGGATCTATGATTATACAACTTAGTAAAGAACTTAGCACCATTAGTTATTTAACATTCAATCATTATCTACTTCACTGATAAAACAAAACCTCGCAATACTCACAGTAATCTACCATATATGAGCACTTAGCATAAGTAAAATAGGTCGCACGTAACTGATCAAGAACTGAGCATATTCAAGTATATTAGATCTAACATTACATACATCATTAGTACTGAGCATAAGCAGATCTATATAATCATCTCAAAGCACTAAGCAAAGAAGGCATAAACACATTCAGACAAGCACCAAGCAAGATAACATAGTTTTTACGTGGTTCACCCTCTCTCTAGGGATACATCCACCAAATATTATTCTTTATTATATTCAATTAGTCATCTACATGCATAGAGACATACAAACCCCACTCTGCATAGGACAGGATATCTGCACACACCTTATCAGATTCTCCTCCCTCGAGTTAGGTTACAGCACAAAAGCTTCTACTCAATCTCTTACAGTCACGAGCACTTAGCCTTGCAAGTCTCACACAGTATGCACAGAGCATATACAACTATTACTTGCACTTGGCACTTATCTCATCGGCTCTTTCCTACATCGCCTAGGTGTCTATTTATACATTACAAAATAGGCCTAAACATGGGTAAACCCATGGTCCAACATCCCTTTCTCATTACATATTCCCAAAACCCAAAAAGAGGCCTAAAAGGGGCCTAAGATCCCGTTATCTCCACTTCATCTTGCGCTTCTCCTTCAACATGATATCGAAGACCCAAAATAGGTCAACATGACCAAGAAACTTCCAAAACTTGGTCAAGGGACAATAGGCCCCCAACACTCACATGTGACTCATCCCGAGTCACTTTGATTTGACCAATTTTGCCTCAAACACCTCGAGCTGCTTCGAGTTGTTGTTTTGTTGTAGCCTCTTTCTTAGTGAACTCCTGGATCAATGTGTCATTCCCTGGTCCTTTCAGGCACTGCTCCACCGAGAGGATGACCTATTCAAGATCTGCTCCTTGGCTCTTGACCTCTATAAATAATAGGCATGCTTGATTTTGCACAGGTTGAATTCATTGAGTGACTTCCATCACTTTACTTTGAAGCATATGAACCTGCTACTGAGTTGTGTGTTGTTCATGCGATCTCTTCATCATGTCTACAAATGATAGGGCCTTTAGTTGTACCTGTAACGTATCCACATGTTGTTTTTCTTCTTGGAGCTACAACTCCAAGGTCTGCAATTTTGGATTCTCTGTAAGGTTTTCGTATGCCTGAGCACTCTAATTACTTAGCTTCTTGCACTCCAAGAAAATATATTTTAATATGCCAACTGTGTTGTGAGCAGTTGCTTCTCCCTGGTCTCTTATCTCCTGAGGGGTTTTAGGTACAACATGGAGTTCTAGATCTGTGATGTGTTGTTGAATCTTCTAGATTACCTCTTCCAATTGTGCCACCTACTATGGAACTTGGTCCTTTGTATGGACTTCAATAAGTGTCACAAAGAAAAGTTCTCTATTGACCCTTTCCTTAACTTCAAGTTTCTCAGCGAGCAACTGTTCCTTTCTTTTTTGTAGCTCTTCTTTTTCTTCAACAAACTTCTCTTGAATATAAATCTTCTCTCATTTTGCATTAATGCATTGTTATAGCAGATCTCCATGTGTTTGTGCCAGAGCTTGGGTGGCTTGTGCTATTTCCTCCTGTGCTCATCGAAGGAAAGCTTCGACTGTATCAAAAATCTAGTGGAGTTGAGCTGGCTCATCTCCCAGTTCTGATGTTCCTGCTGGTAGAGGCATAGTGGAAAATGTGCAGCTGGACTGTAGTACCTATTGTACTTGTTGAAATTCAACCTTGATCCAACTGAACATCTCCTCCTTCTTGGCTTCTTGATTCTCTTCTATCCCAGTGGAGCATCGTTCAGTGCAGCGATGATGAAGTTGAAGTTGTCTAAGGTTAGGGTGGTCTCAAACTTGGTTTTAGTTTCTTTCCTTTTCTTCCTTGAAGAAGGTTTCAAAGGGGATACCTTCCTTTTCTTTGAGGGATCATCTTCATCTCTTGGCGGTGTGACCTCATCTTTCTTCTGTTAAACTTTGGTTCCATCTATCTCTCTACCATCACCTCCGTGCTCAGGTGATATAGAAGGGGTCTGTGTTGAAGTGTTGTGGACATCTTGGGCTTCTTCATTCTTCTTGGTCTTCTTTTGTCCAGGTGTATCGTGCACGACTTCTGGACTATCAACATTAGAGAGATTTGTGGGGTTAGTTGGGATAAGGAGGTCCGCCGACCACTCCTTAGTAATCTCTTCTAAGTATTCCTCTATTATTTTGTAGTAGGATTGCAAATGTCGATGATTCTTATCAACGCACAGTGTGATGTAGATGAAGTGGCAGTCCGTGTTGAATTTCATCAATGGCCTAAATCTGTGAAGTGTGTTCGGGGTGATGCAAGGCATAGCCTGGATGGTGATATTCAATTGGTTTTAATAAGTGTGGAAGATGGAATTGGACTTCCACTACTTGTTCATGTCACCGGAATACCACAACGTACTGAACTTCGCGGCCAGTGGTTCAAAGGGCTTGACATCCGGGAAGGTTGCACCTTCCGACATATCCCATGCGATGAAAGATATTAAGATAAACAACCAACTATAATGAAACTCATAGCCTTGGTCCTACACTTCTCTATAGTCAAGTTCCAACTGGTTCGCGAGGTACTTCACCCAATTCATTTGTAGGCCTTCCACGCAGTTCCCTGCGAGGTCGACTACAAAGTCGGTGACTTGGGTTGGTTTGTTCTTCCATACTAAATTCCCTGTGATGAGTTGACAGGTGAGGCGTACTATGCCATTTTGAATAGAAGCTACCATATAGCCTCATCTGTCTTTCTTGACATCACCATAACTCTCTTTGATATTTTGCGCTAAGGCTTAGTCTTTGGTATTTCCAGGGTAAAACTCTTGTGGGTCAGGGTCTTGCATGCTCAACCCTGTGATCTTGTGGATCAGTGTTGGATTGACCGTGATGCGGAGGTTTAACCATAAGTATCCACCATGATAGCTCGAAAACAGTAGCTTGACACAGGCATTGACTTCATGGTGTCTTCCGAAATGTAGGATCTTCATGATGTTCAACAAGGTGGACTGTGTGAGGTCCATAGTCCATTGCCAAGGGATGATCTTAGAGTTTTTACCCTTTGTCTTCGTTAGGTATTTATATGGAGAAATCATGCTATAGACTTCCTGTCACCAAGGTTGAAGTCATTGAACTTCAACACAATGAGCTTATCCTGGACGACATGAAGTACATGCACTTATTTCATAAGGTATGCAGTGACCAAAGTGTAGTCGAACTCTCAGGGTACACTATCTCTATTTACTGCGCCACTCAGAGGTGGTAGGTAGGTAGGTAATATGCTTGGGATCAACTTAGCATTCGAAATATCGTCTCTATGCTTAGTTCTCTTTTTGTTGGTTGTCCGGGATGGGCTATCTCAAGCAGTCGATGGGGAGGTTTTCACCCCTTCGTTGATGATGCCTGTACACCTATGGACAACCCTCTCCCTGACATGGTTCTTTCAGTCATTAAGTCGATATGAAATTTTTTCGCAGTTTCTTATTTGGCGGTGAGCTCTTCAGACATATGCACTCGGGGTGGATATCTTGGGTTCTCAAAGTAACATGGGCACTATGATAGGGTAGAAGGCAAAGGCATAGTGATCACTGACAATCTTAATCATGACTACGAGCTCAAATTCTCAATTAGCAAAAGTGTTCTCATTGCATGGCATGGTGGGATAAATATGTAATTCGACAATGGTTGGCGTGAAATGGGTATGAGCCTCCATTAACTCCTGTTCAATCTATTATGTCACGATCCAATGGTTGGGTGACAAACATTTATTTCTTTTCTTTCCATTCGGAGCGGAAGTCGAATGGATATATCAGCCCCAACGACTATATTTCTTCGTCATGGTGAAGTGCCATGTGTCGATGTTCTGATATCTCGGTGAGGCTGTAATTCTGCAATTTTTCTTTCTGCGAGATATCCTCTAGAACCTCTTGTAACCTTTCAGTATTAGTCATTTTCTTTCTTAACTTTCTATCCTTCTTTCTAGTGAGCTTCATCTTGGTAATGCTTTTCACATTCTGATTCTTTTCTTCTTTGGTCTTAGTTGCTTCGCATTGTTGAAATTATTTCTTACGGTTCTTGGGTAATACTTCTTCTATTCCTGAGATAGGTAATTTAGTCTCCTGAGGATCCTCTAGTGTTATCTCAGCTTTGACATCAGAGTTTCTAGTATTAAATATCTGCGATCTTCTCTTTTGTTCCTCAATCAAGTGTGCAATCCTTCTGGTCATAAATTCTTTTAACTCTTGCTTCTTTTGTTCCAAAAATTCTTCTTCTTCCTTTCATCTAGCTTGATCTCTATCAATCCAAGGTTTTCCTATTAGCATGGTAAACGGGGTGTTGTCTTCAAAAAATTTAATAATCTCAAAGTCTTCTTCTGTCGAAGTTCCATTGATAGTCATGGGTATTCGAGCGAGCCTTCCACATAGGTTTACTAGATTTACTTTGAATAAACTTATTCCTCCTAGTGAAGGGCTCATAGAAAGACTCCTTATAGCTTCCTAGGTTCTTTCTGGCATAATATTCATATGTGTTTCCTCATCCAGAACATAGTCAATGTCGAAGTCCCCTATTCTTGCTTCGATGCATTCCTTCTCTTTGAAGATCTCTAATAAGCTGACATGTCGGTGGTCATTCAGGGTTTCTCTCATTTGTAGCAATACCTTCTCTGAGTCTTTCTAGGGTTCTGCCTTTTCTGGATCTACCTTAGGGTTTTCTTGATTCAGATTCATTCCTTCAAGCTTAGCGATCATTCTAGGGAAATCCAATACTTCATGGTCTAGAGATTTAAAACAAAGACAACTAGATCTTCCACCAAGGCATTCCTTAGCAAGATGTCCTGGTCTTCTGCAACTATAACAGAGGGTTAATCCTCTCTTTATTTTCAATGATCCCCAACCTCTTTTGTATTGTGCACTAGGATCATGGTAGCTAACCTGAAACAAATTATTTCTAGGATCTTGCATCCATTTGTTAATCCAAACATTCTTTATATGCATAGGTATAACATATGTTTCATTATTCTTATCAGATATATTCATATCAAACCTTTTTTCATCTATTAATAACCTATCTTTCAAACTAGGACAAAACCTATCAGGTATATTTAGATCCATACTCTAGAAACAAACATTTCTACTTATATTACTTCTACAGAGTACAAAGCTTTCATATCTATTTTTTTTTAACTATTCCTACCTTTACCAGAGCACAGAGCTGAAAGATCTTACCTCTTTTAATAAAAAAATTCCTCTTTTACCCTTCTTAGAGCACAAAGATTTCAGATATTGCTTCTTTTCTTCAAATCCGACCTCCTTTCTTTAGTACAAATCTTTTCAGATCAAGTAGAATATTGCACACTAGGGCACAAATCTATGCATAGAGATTTCACAATTTCAGGATGAATCTTTGCACAGAGTGTTGCATATCTTTTGTCACTTGAGTGAGAAAATTAGAGATGCTTACAAGCTCAGTTGGGTTAGCTAGGAAAGACAACAATAAAGGAAAGGGTTAGAAATATAAAAGCATGGAAGATAAGAAAAAAACTAAACTAATAACAATAAAAGGAATTAAACTAGAGTGCATAAGATCATTAGAACAAGAAGTAAACAAGACTCATGCCACCAATGAAAAGGAGTATATTAGTGGAAAGAAAACACCAAAGAGAAAGGGAGACTTTGGGTCCCCTCTTCCTCTAAGGGAGGGCTCTTGAACCCCCAAGATTGATCTCTTCCTACAACTTAAAGACTTGAAAGAAATGGTGAATGAATCCCAAGTTAATTCACTCAAAAGATGATGTGGATAGCTCAAATGGAATGGTGCTAGTATGCTCTTAATGAGAAAAGAGGATTCCCCAAGAGAATAGCAATAGCGTAACCTTACAAATGAATTCCTTGAAAAAGTAGTGCACCCATGGCTTCTTTTTATAGCATAACTTTGAGGCATTATTCAACCAGCTTTTAGTGTGAACAAGGGGCCATTTAGGGTACCCTTAGGTCTTTGACCAACCACCTAGCCAGATTCAACTAAGTTTTGGATGTCAAATCGACTTGGAAACTGAAACAAAAGTGGGTGGGAGGTTGACCAACATCATAAATGCATCGTTCTAAGGTTTCCGTGGCTTTTAGCATCCACAGTCATGCATCATGTGCATGTGTGCTTTTCCTGCGTTTCTTGATGGCGCATGTGCACGTGCTCCCTGTATAGTCATAGAGGATCCTAATTTTATAACTGGTTGTATATTTTTGAACCTTTTGGGAATGCATTTTTGGTAATTTTGGTCCATGGGTGAACTAATAGCTGTTTGGAGATGTTGGATTCCTGTAACCATGTGCGGATGAGATTTCAATGATAGAAGATGCTCCCTGATGGATGAGGTTAGGAGCATACGTATAGTCGAAATTCGTCAATGTTTCTTCTACTAAGAGTACCATTGTAAGAAAGAGCGAGAATCAGAGTATCAAGTGCGACCCATTGGAGGGTATAGGGGAACCTATAGGAACCAAACCTTTCACAAGGCATAAGAAAAGTAAAACTATGTATAAACAAGACAAGCATGACCCATGCTCGTGTCATATAACTAAAAAAAAAGGTGTAATACAGTAACTGAAGGGGTGGGTTGATAATAGAAAAGGACAATTCTGATGGTGAAAAAACTCAGAAAAAGAGGCGATGACACCTATAATAAGTGTCAATGATTCACAGGAATTGATGGCATAACAATGTTCATAGGTCTTCTGCAAATATAAAAACAACTACAATAGTCGCAAAGTAAGACCCACCGCAACATGAGAAAATGTTGAAGTCAAATGTCATGGGGGTCAACGGAAGCAGA
This sequence comes from Picea glauca, assembly GCA_000966675.3. Classification (NCBI taxonomy): domain Eukaryota; kingdom Viridiplantae; phylum Streptophyta; class Pinopsida; order Pinales; family Pinaceae; genus Picea; species Picea glauca. The sequence goes on along the minus strand of JZKD02S2054252.1, from coordinate 24,641 downwards.
GAGTAATGATGGTTCTCTCTGTGTCATCCGAGACTCCTCATTGTGAAGGTAATGAGAGTCAAGATACTTCCGCCCATCTGGAAACTATGCTAATGTCGACAGAAAGGGAGACGCGACTCCAAGAAGCAGAGGGCTTCATGAAATCCACTGGAAAAGATCAGGAATTGATGAGTAACATAGATGACGTTAGGAAGTCGTGAGACTCGAGACTGCCCTTGGTTGGGGTAAAGGGGGTGTGGCAACAACCGTGAAACTATACCTAGCATCAGGGGGATGACTAAGCGGGGGTTAGATGGTGCCAGAGGCATGAAAAAGTGGACAAACTCAGAGAGAAAGGGTACAAATATAGTGAGATACTCGGGGTTTATGGATGATGTCAACAGGATTAGAAGATAATGGATTCCCCAACCAAGAGAGACATGGGTTGCATTTTCCAAAATAAGAAGGTCGCTAAAGGTGACAAAAAAAACCTAGGTAAATTCTAGAAACAAAGGCTTTGTACAATTTGAAAATTAAATAAATAATTGGGGATGAGTGTACAAATACAAAAATGGGTGCCCCAGTGCAAGATGGCTTGGCCTATGAGGGCGCAAGTTGTGTAGGGAACTGGTGGAGGGTGAGGGGCCCCATGGGTGGGTCTCTATATGAGGTAAATGAATGAAGGGGAATTCACATATGGGCAAAATGATGTTGGATGAAATGGGGGGGAAAATGATACTGTGGGAGTGCAGTCAAATGAGAATTGTGAAGAAATATCCTGGGAGTCCATGGGTCAAGCTAGCAATATGAGGAGAAGGAGTATGTGGCTGATTCGTGAATATGCGTAAGACTATTGGGACTCCCATCCCTAGGGGGTGAAAGAAGCATGAGTGTCGAAGGGTCAAGGGGAACTTAGAATGGGACAACTCATGTGGGGAAGATTGTTAATGGGTGGCAGTACTGAAAATGCAGCAGAGGTGAGAGTACTGTAGAGCCGGATGGGGTTATCCTATAGGTAGATGTCGGAGCGTGGAATTGCAAGATGCAGTTGATATTCAAAGGGAATGACTACATGCTAGTGTCAAGCATATGCCTGAAGGGGATGCATGGATTTGTGAGGGCCAAGTACCTGTACACATTAAAACCAAATACCCGATGTGAACAATATGTAAAGATAACGAACATATAACAATTATTTAATAATTTTGAACATGAGCATGCGTACCTGAACAGGGTATGAGAAAATGGCTCCCCGAGGGTCAGGGATGAATGGTGACCGAGGAAGTATGACTGTGTAGGTAGTGGGATATTGATCCCATGGCTGAAGATGAATCAAAAAATGGACGTCCGGAGCTCCTCGAAGGGAGTATGGAAGTTTTGGAAAACATGGCCTACATATAGTTGTAGGGCCCACATTGCCACCTCATTTTTACCTACTGCTATATTTATTGGAAAGGAGATTCCAGAGAAGATTCAGATATTCCAGGAGTGCAAGGAAGTTGATCCGAGAGGTGTGAGATTCAAGCTAGTGGTCTCATCGTCCTGTACAGTAGTTAGGTGTCAATATTTGGGTAGGACCGTATGGATGGTCGTACGGTGGGTTTTTGGGAGTGTGTCCCCCCAAATGTGCAGGTGATCTATGGTGACCCACACACAAGTGCGCAACTGTAATGGGCACATTCGTGCAGGGGGGTGCCCAATTTGGGAAAACAGGTGAGCATGGGATGCGCGCCTGTTCAAAGCATAGTCACACATATGTGTGCGACTATGTTTCTGAGAGTTGCACATAAGTGCGCAATTGTGTAGTGAATAGGCATGCATACATGTGCACCTATGGGGTGAACATGTGTGCATGTGTGTGTGCCTATGGGGATAACAACCGCACCCTTGAGGCAACGCTGAGGGTGAAAAAAATTATCTTTTTGGGAGATTTTTTGGTGTTTTGATGAGTTGTGATGGTTGATTGAATACTGTAGATGTGGATGCAGGTGATCATTTGGGATGATGTTGGTCCATTGGAGAGAGAGGGATTGGGAACAACTGAGGGAGGTCATGAGGGATGAGGATCCAATAGTTCATGGTGCTTTGGCGTCCTGTGGGATGCTGAAGTTTTTTGAGTGCTCATTGGTGAGGGTATAGGAGTATTTGTTGCAATTCCTGATTTCTATGTGGAGTCCGGAGTTGCAGTGTTTTATTGTGCATGGGTAGCACTTGGCATTCTCTGCTGAAGAGGATGTCTATTTTCTGACTGGGCTCCCTTTTTGGGGAACCCTGCTATCGACCGAGTTAGTGATAGTTGGAGAGGGGCAGTTGGCTACCCTTGCCCGGACATATTGTTCGGGAGAGGATTTCATGTCCGGATCAGTGGTGAGGATTGGTGCGATGGATTCCCTGGTACATCGTTGCGTGGGAATGATGATCGTGAGAGTTTATGGGTTGCTCGCAACTCAACGTATTAGTGGCGGCCAACTGAGGATCATGCAGCAGGCACTAGGGGGTGAGAATTTTTCCTGGGGCTTGATTGATCCAAGTGGATATCGGTGGCCACCCACCTTTTCCAACTGGCTCAAAACATCTTTCTAGCAATTTTGGCAATTTACTATTTTTAGCAGGTTTTAACTTCCGGGGCCATTTTGAGGGCCTAAATGAAGGTTTTTCGAGATCGAGGTTCTCAATTATAGACAAAGGCATTATTGAGCCACCAAAATGAATCTCCTCGACGATACCTTTCCAACGAGCTATCATACGCCTAAAATGGAGATTGTATGCAAAAGTTATGACCCCGAGAAGTTGATGTACTAACTTACCCAAACAGGGCCCACACGACTTTTGGTGCTTCATCTCCTAGTGTTAGGTTTTTGGATGTCTAGGAATTTTGGCATTCCCTGTTATTGTAAAAAGGCCTTCAAAGCCTCATTGTAATGATCTTCTTGCTGGAATGGTGGCGTCTTATCTCTGAGAAGAGATGTGACGGATTTTATGAGCATAATGAAATGAATACAGATTATTAATAGGTTCTTAACACAAAACAACAGAGATATAGTAAAACTGGTTTTCTATTCAATAACGAAATAGATGTGACAGCAGCGGAAACAAGCTTGCTGGAATGGTGGCGGCTTATCTCTGAGAATAGATGTGACAATAGCACACATTCGCAAGAAGATCATTACAATGAGGCTTTGAAGGCCTTTTTACAATAACAGGGAATTCCAAAAGTCCTAGACATCCAAAAACCTAACCCTAGGAGATGAAGCGTCAAAAGTCGTGTGGGCCCCGTTTGGGTAAGTTAGTACATCAACTTCCCGGGGTCGTAACTTTTGCATACAATCTTTGTTTTAGGTGTATGATAGCTCGTTGGAAAGGTATCGTCGAGGAGATTCATTTTGGGGGCTCAATCATGCATTCAAATATCATTGAGAACCTCTATCTCAAAAAACCTTCATTTAGGCCCTCAAAATGGCCCCGAAAGTTAAAACCTGCTAAAAATAGTAAATTGCCAAAATTGCTAGAAAGATTTTTTGAGCCAGTTGGAAAAGGTGGGTGGCCATCGATATCCACCTAGATCAATCCTCCCTCCTTAGGAAGCACTGGTCTCCATTGCATTGAGTTCCTGGGGGAGAAGGAAAAGCATTTGTTGAATCTACATCTTGGTGAGTTGTTTGTCTTGTTGGAGACGTCGCGCTGCTCAGTTTGTGGAAGTCTATCACGCACCTATTGAGGTTGAGGTTGTTCAACAAGTTGAGATACATGAGAGGACGGTGTGCATAATGAATCTTTGTGCGTTGTTGTAACCTTGTCGACCTACTTCTATTGGATAGAAGGTGCTTGGGGCACGGCTGTAGTGGTTGTCATGTCCTTTCGTTCTCCTTTTGAACAGATTGTGAAGAAGCTAAATTTTGTAGTATGAGATACTACCTTGCTACACTTTTTAGGTGGAACAGTAGTCGAAACTACCTCTGGTATTCTGTAGAGATGAGCCCCCAAAGCAACAATGACACTACGGGGTTGAGACTCATAAACAACATGGCGTCTCCACATATATGGTTGGCCCAAGAGAACATCACAGATATCGAGTGGGGAAACATCACATAATACCTCATCCTTGAAGGGTTGGATGCCGTATGATAATTGAAACTATTGGCTGACACAGAGATCTCGTCCTTGGTGAAGACACCCGATGTTGTATGGTTGTGGGTGTGGTTTTTTCAACAATCCAAACTATTTTATGACCTCTACTAAGATGAGGTTCTTTTGGCTTCTGCTATCAACAATAAAATGCAGCGGGGTCCCCTTCACCCACATTTGTGAATGAAAAAGGCGCTGCCCCTCTTCAGGATCTGTTGGTTCTTCTGGTTGAATTGTTGCAGTCGTGACAATAGCAGTGGGGTCTGCATCGATGATCTGTATTTTACCATTATTTTCAGAATCAGATTTTGAATCAAGGTTTGGCTCCTTGTCTTTGATCTTGGCCACCAATGACTGTTTTGAGCGACATTCGTCGATGTTGTGCCAAGGGATTTTGTGGAAATCGCACCATTTTCCTGTTTCCTTCTTTGTCTTCCTGTGACCCTTCTTTTCCTGTGTCTTGGACTAGTTTTCAGAAGACTGTTTGTTAGGGTTGTCTTTGTCATACTTTGGTTGTTGCGGATTTGCAGACCAGAATTCTCGTTTGTTCCGGTGCTTAAATTTCTGCTCGATTTTAACTGCATATCGATAAGCAACACCGAGTGATGAGATGTCCAGAAAATCCATTTCAGTATGGATGTATCTATGTAGAGCCCCATGGTATTTCAGAACCAAATGTCACTCAGAGTCTTTGATACCTAGCTTGGTGTGAAAGGTATGGAAGGTATTGGTGAACTCTGGAACTGCTTGGCCCCTCTCTTGCCGCAGTGTAATGATGTTCCTTTACCACATCCACAAAAAAATCCCAAGTGGGATCGACCCCATATATTCCATAGTCCTCTGTGGAACTTTGCTCCCAGTAATTTTCCCACCAATGTTTGACATGAGGGAGAGCTTTAAGGAGTGCGAAGGTGATCTTTTCTTTGTCGAAAAATTTGTGAACAAAGAAATAACCTTCTAGCAGAGTTAACCATTTTTC
>JZKD02S2054240.1:0-31907 GCA_000966675.3 Picea glauca | reverse complement strand
CCCTAGGAGATGAAGCGCCAAAAGTCTTGTGGGCCTCCTTGGGGTAAGTTGGTACATCAACTTCCCGGGGTCGTAACTTTTGCATACGATCTCCATTTTATGTGCACAATAGCCCATTCGAAAGGTCTATACGAGGACTACACATTATGATGTCACACTCTAACTTCATCTATAGTGTGACTGTGGCGGGCCCAAAAAACGTTGTTTAGGGCCTCAAAACGTCCTCGAAAGTTTAGGACATGAAAACCTAGAAAACAACTGCCAAGATGAAAACTGAAACTGCCAAGATGAAATCTGTATGTGAGCCAGTTGGAATAGGTGGGTGTCCACTGATATCCACCTGGATCATACCTCCATTTGGTTTTCATTCAGTTTCCATGCCCCCTCTTGTCGACCTCTTGTCGGTTGACCTCTTTGACTTGTTGTCAATTTTTTTGACTTCGACTTTACTTAGTTGATTCACCTCGACCTTCGACTTGTTGTTTATTTATTTGAATTTAACCCATCGATGCACCTCGACCTTCGACTTACTATCGATTTATTCCACTTTGAATTTCATTGAAAAGAATATAAAAACTCAACATTTTCCCATTTGTTGTCTTATTTTCTGAAACTAGGAGACTTCTGAACTCTTGTTCACAAACCTAGGGAAACAATTCCCATTGCCTCTCTACACCAAGAGAACTTCATAAAACTCACATAATTGGTCAAAGAGTCTATTACATTTTCCAACATGTCTACTTCCTCCAACATCACCTTGTTTCTTTCCACCATGTCTCTCACGAAATGGTAGTGTACATCAATGTCCTTAGTCTTGGAATGATAAGATGGGTTCTTTGCCAAAAGTATTGTGCTTTGACTATCACTACTTATCTTCATAGCTCTCTTCTCAAACCCGATTCCTGAACACAACCTTTGTAGCCATACTTATTTTTTTCTTCCATGAGTGGCTTCCATGTATTCAACTTATGTTGTTGACAAGGATGCGACCACCTATTTCTTCCTCATCCAATTGATTTCTCCACCGAACATATTAAACATAGTTGACCTTAGGTGATCTAGATCTCCAATCCAGTCGACGTCGAAAAATCCATGTACATTTAATTCATTGTCACCTCTAGGTTTTCCTTGTTATCATATAGCATAGTCTTTTGTGCCACACAAATACTTGAATACTCTCTTTACAGTCCAGTTCTCCTTTCCATGTGTTGACATGTATCTAATCAACACTCCCACTACATGGAAAATGCATGGTCGAGTGCAGACCATCACATACATTAGACTACTAAAAACACTTACATAGGGAACATGTTCCATGTCCTCTATTTCCTCTTATGTCCTTGGACGTTGTTCAACAATTAACCTTTCTCCCATAGGAATTGGCACCTTCACAGGTTTGCAATCCCGCATGTTGAAACGTTTCAAGCTTGTTTCAATATACATTTTTTGGTTCAACCAGAGATTTCTAGCTGCTCAATCTCTTTTGACATCCATTCCCAAAATGGATTCTGTTGCACCAATATCCTTCATGTCTAACTTGGAGAATGGCTTCTTCCTCATCTCCTTTATTGCATTCATGTTGTTTCCAATCAGCAACATGTCGTCGACATCTAATACTACATATATGAAATACCCACCTTCTTCTTTGGAATATATGCAGTGATCAACTTTGCTTCTCATAAATCCAAAACTAAGAATTTATGTGTCAAACTTTTGGTACCACATCCTTAGTGATTGATTTAGACCATAAAGGGATCTTTTCAATTTGCACACCAAATATTTATTTCCCCTTACTACAAATCCTTCAGGTTGTTTCATGTAGATTTCTTATTCTAGGTCCCCATGTAGGAATAATGTCTTTACATCCATCTATTCTATTTACAGATCAAATGTTGCAGCCATAGACAATATTACTCTAATTGAAGTTAATTTTGAAATAGGGGAAAAACTCTAACTGAAGTCAACTCATTCAACTTGGGAATATCCTTTCGCTACCAGTCGAGCTTTGAATTTCTCGACTTGACCTACGACATTCATTTTAGTCTTGAATACCCACTTTCTACCAATGGGATTTATGCCATTTGGTAATTCGACTAAATCCCATGCCTCATTCTTATGCAAGGATTCCATTTCTTCAACCATGGAGTCCTTCCAGAGTTTTCCCTTTGCTGAGTCGACTGCCTCCTTGACCGACTTGTGATCTTCTTCAATGGTAGTTAACAAAAATGTAGAATGAAATTCGGGTGCACTATAACTTTCGAATGGTTTCCTTACTTTTTCTGACCTCCTTACAACCGAGGTCGGTTGTTCCACCTATTCATATGATTCAGTTGACTCATCTGAATCAACTTATTCATTTCTCAATTCAAACCACACCTTCTCTAGATTATTCTCTGTTTGAACCATCACTTCAAACTCATAATTCCTTCTGAATCCTCTAAACACCACATCTCGACTATACATTGTTTTCCTTGATGCAAGATCCCATATCTTATATCCTTTCATTCCTTCTTTGTATCTAATGAAAATAAACTTAACTGCCTTTTTGTCCAACTTGCTCCTATTTTCCTTGGGAACGTGCACAAATGCATCACAGCCAAATATTTTGAGATGTGAAACTGAAGGATTCTTACCATACCATACCTCATGTGGAGTTGTGTCGAATAGCACTGACGAAGGAGACTTATTCACTAGATATTGTGTAGGATCGACTACCTTTGCCCAGAATTCTTGTGTGAACCCAACACCATTGAGCATGCTCCTTGCCTTGTCCATAAATGTTTTTTTTCATTTTCTGAGCAACTCCATTTTGTTGTGGGGTATAAGGTGTGGTATTTTTGCGTGCTATGCTACACTTCTTGCATAACTGATCAAAATCCGTTCCACATAATTCACCACCGTTGTCAGTTCTCAACACCTTAATATTCTTATTTGTCTGGTTTTCTACAAGATATTTAAACTCTTTGAATTTCTCGAAAACCTCTTATTTCTTCCTCAGGAAATATATCCATGTCTTCTTGGAAAAATCATCTATGAAGGAGATATAATACATGGATCCACCAAGTGAAGGCACTAAAATAGGGCCAAACACATCACTATGAACCAGTTCTAGAATCCCATGTGCCCTTATCACTCCATATGGGAACCTCACCCGACTTTGTTTTCCATATATACAATGTTCACAAAAGTTGACTTTCTACCATTCGACCATAACTTTGTTATGCATAGCTCAAAGTCCTTTTTCTCCAATATGTCCCATCCTCTCATGCCATAGCATGGTCGAGTCATTTTTATAAGGACTTGTTGAGTCGAGTTGAATCGACTTAGCCCAATACGAGTCGAGTCGAGTCGATTCGAAGTAGAGTTAACTTCAGGAACAATGATGTTGTTGCATCCACTCAAGTCGAAATTACATAATAACTTGTATAAGGTTCCAATCCTATCTCCTTTCATTAAGACCATCACACCTCTGACCATCTTTCATGTATCCTTATGAAATAGAGTGTGCACCCCTGCAACACTCATCTTGTTGAAAAATGTCAATTTTCTTTCCAAACCTAGAATGTGTAGCACACCTATAAGGGTTCTACTCCTCCCATCCTACAGTGTTAGTCAAACTCTTCCTCTTCTAACAATTTTGGTTGTCGATTCATCCCCCAAGAACACATCTCCTCATTCATATCATTCATATTCAAAGAACTATTCTCTATGTGGTGTCATATGATAGTATGCTCCTGGGTCGATCAACCAAACATTTTGTTCCGATTATGTACTAATCGATGCCAGGTACACATCACCTCCTTTATTTGGAGTCATATTTCTCTTAGTCGACTACTTCTCATTAGATCTTGTACTGACTTATGTTTCCTTCAACTTGCAATCCCTTTTGTAATACCCAAATTTATCGCATTTCCAACATCTTCTTGTTGTCAACCGAACCAAGGATTTAGATCTACCCTTCGACTTAGACTTTCTATGGGAGAATTTTCCTTTATCTCTATTGATAAATCGACCTATCACCACTAATGCATATTCGTTCAATCCTTCCATGTTCTTCCTTCTCATTTATTTTGATAGTAGAGATGCAACCACGTATTATTGTGCTAATGTGGTTGAGTTACTCCCTATAGCCATGACTAAGCTATCCAAGGATTTTGGAAAAGAACATAATGGGATAACACATTTATCTTCCTCAATGATTTTAATATCCATAGAAGATAACTGGCTTATAATGGTATTAAACACATTTAAATGATCAGTCACCGAACTACCCTCACTCATCCTCAGAAGATACGGTTTCTTTCTAAGGAACAACTTATATACTAGGTATTTTGATTGGTACAAGCTCCCCAACTTGTCCCACAGTTTCTTGGTTGAATATTCACCTAATACATTCAACAGTATTGAATATACAATACAAAGTTGAATCATACTCCTTTCCCTTCTCTCGAGTTTCCCCCATTCTTCCTTCAACATACCTGTCGGAATGGTACATGGATATAATGCTTCCCATTGTTCTCGATCTACAAGGAAATATTCAATTTTAAGCTTCCAAAGCTCAAAACTTTGGCCATTGAATTTTTCTATCTCTATCCTTGAGATATTCGCCATTCTTTAAGCACAATCTGTAAAGATTTATGGCTTATGACTCTTATTTTACTTAAGGTTTAGCTTGGATTCAAGGATGTTAAACCAAGGTCTAATACCACATGTTAGGAAATGTGGAACACTTTCATGCTAAACCTAGTAGAATATAGGAAGAAATATTTAATCAAGAAATTAAATGACAAATCAAACACACAAAACACATAGATTTTACCCTATAAACCCAAATTCCTTGAGTGTTTTTCTCTCTTCTTGTCTTATTCCTTCAGAATAAAAGGTTACATGCCTAACCTTAGTCTACACCTAAGACACAATCGACATCATACCTTCTTGATTTACATAAGAACAACCATGTGTCCAATTCGGCTTACATCTACATGACCAACAACCTCTAAAACGATTTATATAAAGATTTTATTTTACAACATTACAACCAGGGATGATTTTAGGGGCTAAATTTCGCTCATGGGCTAATTTTCCATGGTTTTTCCAAAAACGAGATTCTCTATCTTAAAAATGATTCACCCAAATTCTATAGGATAAAATTATTTTACCTTAAAAATCGCCAAAATGTTACAAAAACTATATAAAGAAATTTGATTATTTTTAGAAAAATATCATTAGTAAGATTCGCCAAGGTTTCTACATTTTAAAATAAATTTCCATCCTTAAAATCATCCCTGATTACAACACACCTTATTTTTATAAGCTTTACAGTAGGAAAAACCCTAAATAAAGGCACCCAAAAATGGTTACATATCATCTCAAATCATTGGCTACAAATCTTGTGAATCTCTGGATTCTATTACAGTCGACTCTAAGTCGGTTTACCAGTCGACCTCCATTCGGTTGCCATGCGCCCTCCTGAAGACCTATTTTCGGTTGACCTCTTCGACTTGCTGTCGATTTCTTCGACTTGTTGTTGATTTCTTTGACTTGTTGTCGATTTCTTTGACTTGTTGTCGATTTCTTCGATTTCAAATTTACTTGGTTGATACACCTTAGCCTTCGACTTGTTGTCAATTTCTTCGATTGCGACTTTACCCGGTCAATCCACCTCAACCTTCGACTTCAAATTTCACTGCAAATAATATAATAACTCAACATGGTTTACACTATCATATTTGAAAGAAAGTGATTCTATTCAATCCAAGGATAGTGGATGAGGTGTGTGTATATTCACATTACCTAGAAAACATAGGCCAAAAGAAATGGTAGGCAAGTGGTTCAAATATAAGAAGACAACAACCACTGCACATCAGAGTAAAGATCCTAGCAACCATTGAAATTATTGCAACATTGATGGCCACACAAAGGAACAATGATGGAAACTACGTCCATATCTAAACCCGAAGAATCAAAAGAAGGACATAAAGAAAAATAACCTTCTAGCCATAGATTCAAGCAATCAGGTTGAAAGTAGCTCAGATGTGGATGAAAATATTGGCTTCACATCTGTGAAAAATGAGGTGAATCTAAGTATCCTTCGTCACTGGGAATAGAAGGACATGACCAAGATGTTCCACATCAATATTCAGGTCAAGAAGACCAAGATAGATGTTATGTTCGACTCTGGTTCACAAACCAATCTCATAGAAGTAGATCTGGTCAACAAGCTTGGATTGGAGATTCATGATCATTTTGTATGTGGAGTAGTGTTTGGAAGCCCATACATGTATATGAGGGATACAATATTCAATTGGAGATCCAACCAATACTAAATGATCAAGGATGGGAATTCGTACATCATTATCACACATAAAGGAAAGTCAAAGATCTCATTGGTAAGTGCCAACCAAGCCAAGAAGTTGATTAATTATAGTAAGAAATATGTTTTTCTTTTATCAATAGAAACATTAGTTGGAGGAGTTTCTATAGGAATACATAAGAGTGTTCAAGGAGCCTAAAGGGATACCACCCAATAGGGACGTGGAGCACAAAATACAGTTATTGCCAAACTCCCCAATTCTGAATATTGGGTTGTATAGACAGTCTATTCTAGAAGCGAGCAAAGTGAAGAAGAAGTTGCAACACTTGTTGGACTAGGGTGTGACTCGACTAAGTACCTCACCTTGTGAGTCACTTATCATAATTGTACCCAAGAAGGATTGGACTTGGAGAATGTGTATTGATTATAGGGCATTGAACAAGATTACACTAAGGAATCGGTACCCTTTGCCAAGGATCAATGATTTGTTGGACCAAATAAAACATGCCAAGGACTTCACTAAGTTGGATTTGAAATCAGGATATCACTAGGTACGAGTCAAAGAATAAGATACCTGGAAGATGTCCTTCAAGACAAGGAAAGTTTTGTACATGCAATTGTTTATGTGATTCAATTTATGCAATGCACCAAATACATTTATGAGACTAATGAATGTTGTTTTACACCCTTATATAGATTCATTTGTTGTTGTTTATTTGGATGATATACTAATTTATAACACTACTTTGGAGGAGCACATCTTACAACTTATGTAGGTGTTAGAGACTCTAAAAAAGCACCAATTGTTGGCCAATATCAAGAAATGTGAGTTTTCTCAGCAATATTTGATGTATTTGGGGTATGTGATCGACGAAGGGGAGCTCAATATAGATCTTGAAAATATGAAGGCCATCATGAAATGGACAACTCATACAAATTTCATTGAAGTTAGGAGTTTGTTTTGGGTAGCACAATACTTTCAGAAGTTCATAGTTTTATTTCAGCGGTAGTTGCACCACTCCATGCCATAAAAACCAGTGGTAAGAGTTTCCAGTGGGAGAAGAATCAACATAATACCTTTGATGAGTTGAAAATAAAGATCAATCAAACACCAATGCTCGCACTACCAAAATTACAGAAGCCCATTGAAGTGGAGATAGGTGCAAGAGGGTATGCCATGGGTGAAGTACTGATGCAAGGAGGAAGGACCATATGCTATCATTCTAAAGTATTTCATGGGGCGGTTCTCAAATACCCTACCTATGACAAGGATATCTATGCCTTGGTACAAGCTATCAAAAAGTGGAAGCACTATCTGATGGGAAAGGAGACCATCATCCACACAGATCACCAACCACTACAGTATTTGCAGGCCCAGAGTAAGCTACAACAAACCAGGAATTACAAGTAGATGGGGTTTTTACAACAATTTCATTTGGTCATAAATTATAATAAGGGTAGCAAAAATAATTTGACAGACATGCTTTCACATCCACCCACATCCAAGATTACAACTTTGGGAACTCTGATGTACATGGAGCCTTTTACCCATGATGCATATAAAGAGGGATATATTGAAGATGAGAACTTCAAGGACATGTTTCAATAGTTATAGGGCCAAATTCATATATAATAAGGTGATGGCAATGTTGACTATCATTTCCAGAATGGTACAAGATTTCTAGCGGGAAAATCCCCCTATAACTATACCAGGGTTCTAAGTATAGATAGAGAAATGAACTCCCTTAAAATTCAATCTGATTCCTACACTACCCCAAACATTCAACACAGATGAACAAAAAGTGATAGAAGAGTAAGTCAGAAGCAGTAACTTTGGTCCAAACATTTGATGCTGACCTCCTTGAGCTTTGTTGCTTCCTTGGATGTTGGTCTCCTCCCAAAGCTGACCTGCATCAATGCTTAGGAAAACAAGGCTACAAATATTCTATCTCTAATCATCAATTAAGGCTATATATAACTCATTATGCATAAATGAAATAAAGACAAAAATATATCATTTGGGACAGGGGAAAATATTATTTTATTCAATATTCAAAGATTGGAAATTACAACCTTTGCAGGCCGACGCTCCACGAACCTGGTCTCGGATCCTCTTAACAATGCTCCAAATGCACCTTCCAAATTACTTCTCTCACAATCAACTGTTCACTTCAAGGGAAGGGAAGGGATTGTATGGGAGAAAAAGGGATAGAGAGGGAATGCTGAGGCAATAACTCAAAAAAGGTTGCAAATACTTGGGAAAGGAAGGAAAGGGATTTGGGCATAGTTTCACCATTCTAATGCTTCATTTTGGAATGAGACACCAAGAACTCCTTTTTATATGACAAAAGGATAGTTATTTGGTTTGGGGACGGGCTATAGTACATGACATGGTTGGGAAACCTCCAGTAGCCCGTTAATTCCATTGAATTCCTTGCAACTTTATTATTTTTTGCGACTTTTGAAGGTAAATGAGGGTTGTTTATTATGCAGCTAGCATATGTACGTGGGTTTTCTAGCATGCAACAAGCATATGTATGCGGACAATAGTGCAGTAGGCACGTACATGCTCCAAAAAATGTTTTTTTAAATAAAGTTCCTTGAAAGTGATTTGGAATTTTGTGCAAGTAGAAAGGCCAATGCCATGTATGCATAAGTAGGGCATTTTAGGGATATAAAACCCTTCCATGTAAATTTTTACGAGCCTAGAGAAGGTAATATCAGTGATTTTTTCATGTTTAGAGATTTAGAAAACGTTAAAGAAGACTCGAGGGAGTACCTTTTTCGCAATTAGTCCAATCGGCTCGAAAAAGGGTTAAAATTGCACGGAAAAACCGTCTTTTCAAAACCATTTTAATGAGTGTGACAAAGACAAGATCACTTGGCTATCTTTTCAATTTTAAGGAGTCTGAAAAAATCTTAACTATGGACTCACAACCTTTTTCTAAGTTTAGTCTCCTTAGCTTGAAAAAGTATAAAACTAGTTGAGGAGAAATCTCCCGGCGAGATGAATCTCCCAAGGCGTACCTTTTTCCGTAATAATATACTAGCTGGAAAAAGGGTTTAAATCATGCCAAGTAGATGTTCTTTTGGACCAATTTAACAACTATGAAGGAACAAGGTTACTCGGCGATCTTTTCAATTTTAGGGAGTCTAAAGAGAGCTTAAATATGGAGTCTAGGGGGGGTTCCTTTTTCGTAAGTAATCTCTAAGGCCCGAAAAAGGTGATAAACCAAAACCCAGGAGAATATTCCTTTTTTGAAAATTTAGTCCCTAAGGCGCGGAAAGGGTTAAACTTATGCCTGAGAATACTCTTCTAGTGAACCGAAGTTCCTAGAGCATACCTTTATTCGTAAAATTAGCCACCCAGACCGAAAAAGGGGTAAACTACTGTCAGACAGATGTGCCTTCAAATTAGAGTTTGGAGAGCATGAAGGGAAACAAGATCTCTCGACAATATTTTCAATTTTAGAGAGTCTGAAAAGGGCTTAAAGAATACTCCAGGGGAACAATTTTCTCAAGTAATCCATATGAGATCGAAAAGAATAAATACAGTCTCGTTGGATATTGCTTTCAAATTTGAAAGCAATCTTGAAAGACAATAAAACATGCTCATTAGGGAGTCTTGAGGTTATGGACAAGAATGATGACTAGCTAGAAGAATGAGGATTTTATATGTAATCATGACGAGACTAAAAAGGAATCTCGAGCCTATAGTCAAAACTGACAGCATGGACTAAAAAATGCAGTAAAGGATCTACCTAGGGCATCCATGTAGAGGTAGGCTCTACCACCTAACTATGACACTTCTAAAGCAACAAAGAAAGTTCTATGTTGCACTTTGGTGGGGTCGATCCTATGGCAAAGTAGAAAAGACAACGAGATGCAAAAAGTTGGGAGTGAAAACCTAACTTATATGCAAAAGTTGGAAAAACCGACATTTACCAAGGGATGACGTAAATGTAACCAATCCCAAAAAAATAATTACCAAACCAAAATGACTAATAGATAATTTAAAACCGAAATCGAGTAGCCACCAAGCCAAAAAAAGTGAAAAAGGGGACCAAAATAGGGAAAGAAAAGGAAAAAAAAAGTCTATAAATAGAGGCTCACAAATCATTTTCACCATTGCAAATTGGAAATTAACAACAAAGTAAAAAAAAAACCTTTGTCAAAAGAGTGAATTCTGGGAGTTACGATGGATGAAAAACCCTCCTACTTGGACCAAGTAAGTATAAATTCCCTCCTCTTGAATTTCAATTCTTCCATTTATATTTAGTTTTGAGATTGGGAGGTACACTCCCTTGTAAAAGGGTCGCGTCTGCATGTATGTGGGTTGTCCAAGGCTAGCCTGCGTATATACTCGGGAAGAGTAATAAACAACCCGAGTACATACATGACTGTGTAGTCAACAACCCACGTACACCTCCTTTTGTATTGAAAAAAGAAAACACAAGTATTAATCCCTCTCCAAATTTTTGTATGTGATAGGATTTATGTTCACTGGAGGGAGAGGGAGCACAAGGAGTTGGATATCTTGGTTGAGGAGGACCCTGTGGATATCGCCTCACTAAAACAATGTGGCTTATGGAAATTCTTCCAGTGTCCATTTATGAGGGCACAATCGAGGTTGCTTAACACTCTTGTGGAGTATTGGCATCCTGATGCAAAAGATTTCATGATGGAGGTTCAATCACTAACCCCGATGAAATAGGATATTTAATTCTTGACCGACCTCTCCAGAAGAGGGGAACCAGTCAACTTGAGGACCTTTCCTCTGGGGTCATTCAACATTGAGGACTATATCAACATGTATTGTGAGGTTGGTACAGAGAAAGTGAGTTCTCAGGTGTCGATTCACAATATCACTAGTCTCTCTCTACGAGTGATTATACTCTTGATCAGGTGTATAATTGGATCCACAACACTCCATCATCCCTCTCATGCACATATGCACTGTGCAGTTCAGTGTTTGGAGGTGAAAATATTTGACTGGAGTACTACCATGCTAGTATGCATGAATATACATCTCACAGAGTGTCACAGGCGTACCAACAAGAACTTCGGGTTTGGTACCATATTATGTTCCTTCTTCTTCGAGACGGTGCCCAGTCTCAGTCCTAGAGAGACAATATGGGGGCATATTTCCTCCTTCCCAACAGTGAGTAGGTGAGCGGTTTTACTGCCTAGACAGGGTGGAGGAAGGACTGTAGAGGCCTTCGATGAAAAATTATTTGATTGGTGGGCACGTCGGATCCCAGTTATAGAGTATTATCCCTATGCATGGATTAGCTTCCTTAGAGATATAGACATGCCTTTGCCTCCTATCAAAGAGCGTGGCGAGATAGGTAACATATATTTTTGAAGTTATTAAATTTCTAATTTTCATATATATCCTTTTTATGTGTGCGTCAGAGTACTAACTTGTGAATCTGTTATGTACAAATGTGGGACCTATTCGATCAACAAACTTCACCAAGACTAGGCATCATCCTAAACTAGAGGAAGGACCAGCAGTAGCAGGAGGACTGACAACTGTGGGAGGACCCCCAACCAGAGAGGCTGATAGAGTCCTACAACGAGTGGAGAGGAACCTCACTTCTTGCACTCGTGCAGTTCCTATGTCTGATATCGAGGATCTCCCCCCAGTTATGAAACCACATGTAGTAGTGGTGCCTTAGACCCGGGTCCAGTTATTCTGGTGTCTTGTGAATGCCATTTTTCACTATAGCAGGGCCAATAGGCATAGAAATTAGATAGCATCAGTCCACTTACGTGCTGAGGGAAATTTTTGTACTATGTATTTTGAGGGCTTAAACTGAACGATGTATATCGATGGATTTTGAGGATTTCATGCCCACTTTTGTACTCATGACACTATTTTGGACACACACACACACACACACACACACACACACACATATACATATACGTCTTTCTTTCTTTATGGATAATGTTTTTTACAAATGTATTTACATGTGTATGTGTGTGCTTTTTCTTTTACATGTGAGCAATATTCCAATCTAAAACTTGTTTAGCTAGAGTATCTATTAAATGATAAAATCTCCTAGGAACATGAATATACGTAATGTACTCAAAAGATAATTCTAAGAGACGTACCCTAAGTAATCATCGGTGAAGAGTGGGATCATAAATGCGGTAAACCCCATTTAACTGGGACACAACCAACTGAACATCTAAGTAAACCTGGAGGCGATAAATACCATGTGACAAAGTATCATGTAGCAATTCTATCACTGCAATGTACTCGAGAACATTGTTGGTTGCGTCTCCTAGACAAATACCTATGGAAGATAACAACTGGCCTCCAGGTGTAAAAATCACCCAAGCTGTGGAAGAAATCCTCCGAGTGTGTCGGCTAGCGTCATCCGTGAACCCAAAGTAAACCTCTAATTCACTTGACATCTTCCATAGTGAAAAACAAGACATAAATAACTACACGTCCACAAAACAAAAAAAATACAAAAATGTATTAATTCTTCTTCTTCACGTCTGAGACACCGTCGAAGAATGCAATCTATGACCCAACGATACAAAGTGTTATCAAGAATAAGATAGTTTCACACTTGGTTTCAAATTCATTGACTGTCATCATGAGAAGAAGAAGAAGGGAACTTCAAAGTCTGAATATACACTAGGATATCTCCATACCAGGGGTCTAAAGATGTAATTAGAAAAATATCTCCATTTATAGGTGACTCTTCGGGAATAATATCACCAGACTCGACCGGTAGTTCCAAAATTAGTTCGGCAAAGACCAATGACTTTTTAGATTTAGCAGAGACAAAATCCAAGTCAAACTCTTGTAGGATAACTATTCGTATATTGATCTTTCCACCAATAACCTATCATGTTAACACATATTGGAAAGGGTTGACGACGGAAATGACGGTGGTCTTGTGAAGAAATATGTAGTGACAGAACCGTTGGACAACGGGGACAACTTCCAAAGAAAGTTTCTCAACATGAGAGTAGTTGATTTCTGGTCCAAACAAGCATTGACTAAGATAATAGATAACATGCTCTTCCAACATGTCATCCTCCTAGACCAATACCATGCCGATGGTTGACTTCGCAACAACAAAATACAACATGAAATCTCTGTTATAAACTGGAGTCCAGAGCAGAGGGGTGGACTTCATGGCACATTTCAACACTTTAAAGGAGCGTTGAGAAGATTCATCACAACAGAATGTGACCCCTTTTTTCAATAGACGCATGAACCCTTTAGTGATCTCGCCATAATTAGCGACAAAATGACGAAGAAACTTTAATTTCCCCTATAAGATTTGAGGCTGGGGTATTGTGCATGGGGGAGGAAATTGAACTATCGCCTCAACCTTGAGAGGATTGATCATGATCCCTGTTATCGACATGATGAAACCTAATAAATTACCTGACGCTACACATAAACTGCACTTGTTAGGATTCAAGCGAATCTGATAGTAGCGACGTCGCACAAAGATTAGTCATAGATGGGTGAGATGATTAGATCTCTTGGGAGAACGTGATGCTAGATCATCAAGGTACACCTCAAATATTTGTTTGAGGTCATGAAAAGAGAACGACATGGACTACTAAAAGTTAGCTCCAACATGCTCCAGGCCAAAAGACTTCTTTCAATACGTGAAGGTACCCCAAGGACAAATAAAATTCGTTTTATGTTGGTCCTCAGGTTTGATTTGAATCTGATTATATCCCGAAAAACCATCCATGAAAGAAAAGACTTTTCAACCCGCACACTTATCGGCAATATGATCAATAAATGAGGTTGGAAAATTGTTTTTCATGTAAACCTTGTTCAAATCATGAAAATCCATACAAACACGAATTGTGCCTTATTTCTTGTTGATAGAAACTGAGTTTGATACCGATTCCATCAATTGTATGTGGTAGATAAAACCAACTTTGAGCAGTTTCTCTACTTCTGCCTTTATCGCCATTTCTTTTCGAGGTTTGACCAGACGAAGCTTTTGTTGGACCGGTTTGACATCATAATAATTCGTGATTTCATGTTCAACAATTTGTGGGTCGATGTCTGTCATATTCTCGTAAGACGAGGAAAAAACATCGCGAAACTCCTTGAACAACTTGGTGTAAATTTGAATCTCTTCAGGGGAGCAATATGCTCCAACGAAAACATTCTCCACGATGCCAGGGGTTCTGGAGATATCGATAGGAACCATTGCAACAATTCTTGCCATGTTACTCTTGGCATAAAATTTGTGCGTAGCCATAGGATTGATAGGGAAAGGGCTATCTCCATTCACGGTTAAAACAAATTCTCCCGCCTCTACTCTCCTAAACTCGGGAATAAAATAAGATCTATGATGCAGATCATCCCAAGGTTTGTCGGGACCAGTCATTTCCTCTAGAATCGCCTCATCATAGGGAAAGACCAAGTATAAAGGATATTGAGTGGTAAGAGAATCTTGAGCCCAAATAAGCTTCAGAATTGGATCTAGCTCCTGTGGGGGAGCCTGATCAGGTTTGGGTGAGGCTTGTTGAACAATGTTGTACGCAACCTTAGCTGCGGATAAGGGCATGGCCATGCCAAGGTGCCCTATCCATTCCATCGAAGCCGATGGGGAAGGTAAAGTCCGCGGGTCGTGAAAATAAATCGTTTTAAAAGAAAACACTTGAAAGATTGCAACCCTCGGCTGGTCGGGAATAACTGATATAAAATTTACATCATTTGAAGGCGACGGATAATAAAAATTTCCCATCAACGATGGAAACAAACCGACACCTAAGTTAACAGTGATAGGTTGTAGGTTATCAATCATCGGGACCATGGAAGCCCCCGATGAAGGGTCAAGACGTCAGAAGGACAACTGGTCGATGGTTACAATTCGTCCCTCCTGCTGAAATCATAAGACTCGAAAGACAATGGAAACCACCGCATGCATCACATAAGTCCAACTCCGTCCTAACAAAATATTGTAGTCAAGAGGTGCATCGACTACTTCAACTTAGACACACACATTTTTACCCCCTAATTGCAAGGGGAAAGACATAATTATTCCATGTGTTCTAAATGATCGACTGCCAAAAGTCATAAGCAACGTCGGCGACAGAGACAACTCATGCTGGACAATGGCCTTCCAACATGCCAACAATATCATGCAAGTCGAGGCACCCTCATCAACCACCATACGGAAAACGTTACACGTCAAATATTTTGTGGTGTATGCCACTACTATTTGAAAGGCGGCATGGTGAGAAAGAAAATGTTTAAGGTCGGTTGGATTGAAAATGATTGTTCTTAGGTTACTAGTCTTTGCCACTCTCAAGGCGGACAATAGAGATTTTCTTTGTGAGGGGAAAATATGGAGAACCTCTAGAGAAGACATCGCACAATGGTTTTGTGCCAGATCCTCCATGACAGAGTAGTTTTGAGCAACCCTCATGTTTGGATTATGGGAATCCTTCTTAAACACACCTTTAGGGATGCGAGTCATTATCTCACCCACCATATTCTCAATTTGAAGAGGATTCAATGGGTTAGTGGCCTCCTTTCCCTTATCTACAAATTTTGGCATTCCATAACCATGAGTCTTGGTAGATAAATGACCATCGATGTTCATCATGTAAACATTCACAGTCAGGTTGTTAGTAGTAGGCATGGGGGGTCCCTGAATTCCCCTTGCCGCGCTTGTGGATGTGGAATCCTGAGCCATATTTTTCCCTCGTGGAAAAGGGTTTGTCAACACGACAGGTTGTTTCTATGATAGTAGCTTTTGGGCTTTCGGAAGTTGAGGGAATAGGTGAATCGGGTGGTCCTCTGTGCAACGATTACACAAATACTTCTTCTTAGTTTTTTCCCTACCATCATTGTTAGCATCCTTTTTATTTCATTTACCCTTCTTTCTTCTCTATTTATTATTTCCCTCGGTCTGATGGTTGGCCTTGGGAGTCGTCGACTGCACACTGTGTACATATAATGTCTGGGTAGCAGGGGCAGCCGAACTAGGAGTCTGGCTGGCCATAGTCTATTGTATCAACAATTGTTGTAACTAATTTGACAACAGATTCGTGGACTTGCTTTCCGGTGATCCCACTATGCCATCAATGTGGGGTCCAAACTTTTGTTTGTCCTTATCGAGAGTAGACCGTGGTGCATTAGGTAAGATCTTGTAAAGCATGGTATATTGAGAGTAAATCAGTTCTAGCTGCTGGGCTCTCATAATATCCTCTTCCTCAGAAAAGACCCCGGACGTTTCTACATATTTGGACACACAAGGAACTAAAGAATTCAAGAACCAGTCAAGCAAGAAATTAGGAGGGAAATTGAACTTAATCAATCTCTTTCAGTGCCGCCACTCTCGGATATGATCTGAGATAAGGTCATCCTTGGTCTTCTCAAAGTTGGCCAACGACTCGGTGCTGACATCATATCTCACTGGTAACTGGAAATGGTTCAAGAAAACCATCGACGGGTCATTAAACTAAGAGTAATTTGAGTTGTCAAGATCGATATACCACTTCACAACACCCCTTATAAGAGTGCGTTGAAAAAGGCACAACTAAATAAAGTCATATTTCAATGAGTTTGATGAGCACCAAAAGTGAAAGGTAGTCACATGATCACCTGGATCTTCGCTAGTACTGCCCTCAAATTTTAGAATATTCAAAGGAAACTTAGTTGGCATGGGGGGCCAACATGGATTGTGACATATCAGGTCATTTAATAATATCTACAAGTCTGGCAATTCAGGGTTTCCATAAAGGGTAATTTTGGTTGTGGAGTATTTACAGGAAAAGAGGGCCCTGGATTTTGACTGGCACCGGGTTTCCATGAAAATTTGGACTGTTGGCCAGGGTTTTGGTAGAAACTGTAGCCTTGACCAACAAAAGTAAA
Source organism: Picea glauca (assembly GCA_000966675.3). Lineage (NCBI taxonomy): Eukaryota > Viridiplantae > Streptophyta > Pinopsida > Pinales > Pinaceae > Picea > Picea glauca. The sequence goes on along the minus strand of JZKD02S2054240.1, from coordinate 14,712 downwards.
TTGTGTTTGTTGTTGCATCATCAACTGATTCCCGAAATTGGATGACATAGCCTGTGTAGGGATTTCTCCCTGTGTCATGTTCAGAGGACCTTGGTTGGGGATTCCCCCAATTGATCCTCCTAGCATAGGTACATGACCTTGCCTGGGGTTCCATTGGGTATCGAAGAGGTTTCCCTTGACCAAGGATTCCAAAGACCCTGTGTGGAGTACACTCTAATCGTTTTTCCCTGTGAAGGAATGGTACCTTGCACTAGGTTCTGTTGACCAAATCTGGGGTTGTTCCCAGACAGGAAAGAGACCAAAGAAAAATCATTTTTTCTAAATGCCCCAAATAAAGAGAATGACATAGATCCCATTGTCGTTGTGTAGGATGAAGGTCCCAAACTTCCTCCACTAAGCAAGCTATAATTAGTGTTAGGCTCGATTGGCTTTTAAAAATCCCCGTAGAGCAAAGGAGACTGAGGAGGTATACAAACCCCACCATAAGGAATAGCATTAAAAGCGGCAATAGTTCCCACGGTTGACCCTTTCAAGGGAGAGTTAGATATCCCTACCCCCAGACCCATGGTCTGTAAAGTAGAGTAAGTAAGAACTGAATTTGTGTCAAAATCGGGCATCTCATATGAGAAGGGAGCACCTGTCGTGTTCTGAGTGAACAAAATAGTGGTCGAATCCGTTAAAGGGATCAGACCACTGGATAAATTCGTGGGTGTCAGGACAACTGTGGTCCTGAAAGGTGAAGGTAGGGGAGGAGGTATGATTCGCCCTCCAATAGTACCTGTAACATGAGTACGGGGACTCCTGGAAAAAGTATCAACATTTTCTTCCATTGCCACTCACTGAACAAAATGGCGCTCAAAATATGTCACCTCAGGAGGGACAATCTAGATTAGGAGTGGTGCTGACAAGTTAGTGATCAGAGGATTCACTNATAGGTGACTCTTCGGGAATAATATCACCAGACTCGACCGGTAGTTCCAAAATTAGTTCGGCAAAGACCAATGACTTTTTAGATTTAGCAGAGACAAAATCCAAGTCAAACTCTTGTAGGATAACTATTCGTATATTGATCTTTCCACCAATAACCTATCATGTTAACACATATTGGAAAGGGTTGACGACGGAAATGACGGTGGTCTTGTGAAGAAATATGTAGTGACAGAACCGTTGGACAACGGGGACAACTTCCAAAGAAAGTTTCTCAACATGAGAGTAGTTGATTTCTGGTCCAAACAAGCATTGACTAAGATAATAGATAACATGCTCTTCCAACATGTCATCCTCCTAGACCAATACCATGCCGATGGTTGACTTCGCAACAACAAAATACAACATGAAATCTCTGTTATAAACTGGAGTCCAGAGCAGAGGGGTGGACTTCATGGCACATTTCAACACTTTAAAGGAGCGTTGAGAAGATTCATCACAACAGAATGTGACCCCTTTTTTCAATAGACGCATGAACCCTTTAGTGATCTCGCCATAATTAGCGACAAAATGACGAAGAAACTTTAATTTCCCCTATAAGATTTGAGGCTGGGGTATTGTGCATGGGGGAGGAAATTGAACTATCGCCTCAACCTTGAGAGGATTGATCATGATCCCTGTTATCGACATGATGAAACCTAATAAATTACCTGACGCTACACATAAACTGCACTTGTTAGGATTCAAGCGAATCTGATAGTAGCGACGTCGCACAAAGATTAGTCATAGATGGGTGAGATGATTAGATCTCTTGGGAGAACGTGATGCTAGATCATCAAGGTACACCTCAAATATTTGTTTGAGGTCATGAAAAGAGAACGACATGGACTACTAAAAGTTAGCTCCAACATGCTCCAGGCCAAAAGACTTCTTTCAATACGTGAAGGTACCCCAAGGACAAATAAAATTCGTTTTATGTTGGTCCTCAGGTTTGATTTGAATCTGATTATATCCCGAAAAACCATCCATGAAAGAAAAGACTTTTCAACCCGCACACTTATCGGCAATATGATCAATAAATGAGGTTGGAAAATTGTTTTTCATGTAAACCTTGTTCAAATCATGAAAATCCATACAAACACGAATTGTGCCTTATTTCTTGTTGATAGAAACTGAGTTTGATACCGATTCCATCAATTGTATGTGGTAGATAAAACCAACTTTGAGCAGTTTCTCTACTTCTGCCTTTATCGCCATTTCTTTTCGAGGTTTGACCAGACGAAGCTTTTGTTGGACCGGTTTGACATCATAATAATTCGTGATTTCATGTTCAACAATTTGTGGGTCGATGTCTGTCATATTCTCGTAAGACGAGGAAAAAACATCGCGAAACTCCTTGAACAACTTGGTGTAAATTTGAATCTCTTCAGGGGAGCAATATGCTCCAACGAAAACATTCTCCACGATGCCAGGGGTTCTGGAGATATCGATAGGAACCATTGCAACAATTCTTGCCATGTTACTCTTGGCATAAAATTTGTGCGTAGCCATAGGATTGATAGGGAAAGGGCTATCTCCATTCACGGTTAAAACAAATTCTCCCGCCTCTACTCTCCTAAACTCGGGAATAAAATAAGATCTATGATGCAGATCATCCCAAGGTTTGTCGGGACCAGTCATTTCCTCTAGAATCGCCTCATCATAGGGAAAGACCAAGTATAAAGGATATTGAGTGGTAAGAGAATCTTGAGCCCAAATAAGCTTCAGAATTGGATCTAGCTCCTGTGGGGGAGCCTGATCAGGTTTGGGTGAGGCTTGTTGAACAATGTTGTACGCAACCTTAGCTGCGGATAAGGGCATGGCCATGCCAAGGTGCCCTATCCATTCCATCGAAGCCGATGGGGAAGGTAAAGTCCGCGGGTCGTGAAAATAAATCGTTTTAAAAGAAAACACTTGAAAGATTGCAACCCTCGGCTGGTCGGGAATAACTGATATAAAATTTACATCATTTGAAGGCGACGGATAATAAAAATTTCCCATCAACGATGGAAACAAACCGACACCTAAGTTAACAGTGATAGGTTGTAGGTTATCAATCATCGGGACCATGGAAGCCCCCGATGAAGGGTCAAGACGTCAGAAGGACAACTGGTCGATGGTTACAATTCGTCCCTCCTGCTGAAATCATAAGACTCGAAAGACAATGGAAACCACCGCATGCATCACATAAGTCCAACTCCGTCCTAACAAAATATTGTAGTCAAGAGGTGCATCGACTACTTCAACTTCGACACACACATTTTTACCCCCTAACTGCAAGGGGAAAGACATAATTATTCCATGTGTTCTAAACGATCGACTGTCAAAAGTCATAAGCAACGTCGGCGACAGAGACAAATCATGCTGGCCAATGGCCTTCCAACATGCCAACAATATCATGCAAGTCGAGGCACCCTCATCAACCACCATACGGAAAACGTTACGCGTCAAATATTTTGTGGTGTATGCCACTACTATTTGAAAGGTGACATGGTGAGGAAGACAATGTTTAAGGTCGGTTGGATCGAAAATGATTGTTCTTAGGTTACTAGTCTTTGCCACTCTCAAGGCGGACAATAGAGATTTTCTTTGTGAAGGGAAAATATGGAGAACCTCTAGAGAAGACATCGCACAATGGTTTTGTACCTGATCCTCCATGATGGAGTAGTTTTGAGCGACCCTCATGTTTGGATTATGGGAAGCCTTCTTAAACACACCTTTAGGGATGCGAGTCATTATCTCACCCACCGTATTCTCAATTTGAAGAGGATTCAATGGGTTAGTGGCCTCCTTTCCCTTATCTACAAATTCTGGCATTCCATAACCATGAGTCTTGGTAGATAAATGACCATTGATGTTCATCATGTAAACATTCACAGTCAGGTTGTTAGTAGTAGGCATGGGGGGTCCCTGACTTCCCCTTGCCGCGCTTGTGGATGTGGAAGCCTAAGCCATATTTTTCCCTTGTGGAAAAGGGTTTGTCAACACGACAGGTTGTTGCTATGATAGTAACTTTTGGGCTTTCGGAAGTTGAGGGAATAAGTGAATCAGGTGGTCCTCTGTGCAAAGATTACACAAATACTTCTTCTTAGTTTTTTCCCTGCCATCATTGTTAGCATCCTTTTTATTTCATTTACCCTTCTTTCTTCTCTATTTATTATTTCCCTCGGTCTTATGGTTGGCCTTGGGAGTCGTCGACTGCACATTGTGTACATATAACGTCTGGGTAGCGGGGGCAGTTGAACTAGGAGTCTGGCTGGCCATAGTCTATTGTATTGACAATTGTTGTAACTGATTTGACAACAGATTCGTGGACTTGCTTTGTGGTGATCCCACTATGCCATCAATGTGGGGCCCAAACTTTTGTTTGGCCTTATCGAGAATAGACCGTGGTGCATTAGGTAAGATCTTGTAAAGCATGGGAGATTGAGAGTAAATCAGTTATAGCTGCTGGGCTCTCATAATATCCTCTTCCTCAGAAAAGACCCCGGACGTTTCTACATGTTTGGACACATAAGGAACCAAAGAATTCAAGAACCAGTCAAGCAAGAAATTAGGAGGGAAATTGAACTTAATCAATCTCTTTCTATGCCGCCACTCTCAGATATGATCTGAGATAAGGTCATCCTTGGTCTGCTCGAAGTTGGCCAATGACTCGGTGCTGACATCATATCTCACTAGTAACTGGAAATGGTTCAAGAAAACCATCGACGGGTCATTAAACTAAGAGTAATTTGAGTTGTCAAGATCGATATACCACTTCACAACACCCCTTATAAGAGTGCGTTGAAAAAGGCACAACTAAATAAAGTCATATTTCAATGAGTTTGATGAGCACCAAAAGTGAAAGGTAGTCACATGATCACCTGGATCTTCGCTAGTACTGCCCTCAAATTTTAGAATATTCAAAGGAAACTTAGTTGGCATGGGGGGCCAACATGGATTGTGACATATCAGGTCATTTAATAATATCTACAAGTCTGGCAATTCAGGGTTTCCATAAAGGGTAATTTTGGTTGTGGAGTATTTACAGGAAAAGAGGGCCCTGGATTTTGACTGGCACCGGGTTTCCATGAAAATTTGGACTGTTGGCCAGGGTTTTGGTAGAAACTGTAGCCTTGACCAACAAAAGTAAATTGTGTTTGTTGTTGCATCATCAACTGATTCCCGAAATTGGATGACATAGCCTGTGTAGGGATTTCTCCCTGTGTCATGTTCAGAGGACCTTGGTTGGGGATTCCCCCAATTGATCCTCCTAGCATAGGTACATGACCTTGCCTGGGGTTCCATTGGGTATCGAAGAGGTTTCCCTTGACCAAGGATTCCAAAGACCCTGTGTGGAGTACACTCTAATCGTTTTTCCCTGTGAAGGAATGGTACCTTGCACTAGGTTCTGTTGACCAAATCTGGGGTTGTTCCCAGACAGGAAAGAGACCAAAGAAAAATCATTTTTTCTAAATGCCCCAAATAAAGAGAATGACATAGATCCCATTGTCGTTGTGTAGGATGAAGGTCCCAAACTTCCTCCACTAAGCAAGCTATAATTAGTGTTAGGCTCGATTGGCTTTTAAAAATCCCCGTAGAGCAAAGGAGACTGAGGAGGTATACAAACCCCACCATAAGGAATAGCATTAAAAGCGGCAATAGTTCCCACGGTTGACCCTTTCAAGGGAGAGTTAGATATCCCTACCCCCAGACCCATGGTCTGTAAAGTAGAGTAAGTAAGAACTGAATTTGTGTCAAAATCGGGCATCTCATATGAGAAGGGAGCACCTGTCGTGTTCTGAGTGAACAAAATAGTGGTCGAATCCGTTAAAGGGATCAGACCACTGGATAAATTCGTGGGTGTCAGGACAACTGTGGTCCTGAAAGGTGAAGGTAGGGGAGGAGGTATGATTCGCCCTCCAATAGTACCTGTAACATGAGTACGGGGACTCCTGGAAAAAGTATCAACATTTTCTTCCATTGCCACTCACTGAACAAAATGGCGCTCAAAATATGTCACCTCAGGAGGGACAATCTAGATTAGGAGTGGTGCTGACAAGTTAGTGATCAGAGGATTCACTAGCTTTAAAACTTCAGTCTCAAGGTTAGAAATGATAGATTCCTTCGGTGCCAGAAAGTCTCCTCTTAGAGCAGGATCGGGTACAATTTCCTGTGGCCCGGTCTCTTCGAACAATCCTTCTTGATCAAGTCTTCACCTCAATGGTGGCGACAGTGGCTCCGAAGTAACCAACGACATGCCCTGAAGCCTTCGCGCCCGACGGAGCTGTTTATCTTCCACTTTGTGAAATGATCAACTAAAACAGTAAGGTTTGACTAGCGTGGAACACAAATCACACACTAAAAGTTTCCTAAAGATAAATCAAGCTGTTGACTAACTAGTGGGAAGGACAATTATACCAATACACACTAGAGAAACTAACTGGTGTAAGTGCAACTCGAACATGGAAGCACCCTCTGGGTATACTCTGTGAAGCATGATCCAAGGTCCACCCTAGGTACCACGGTATTCCCCTAAAGTCACCTATGTAAGTCCGTAAAATATGGGCAACTAAGTTTCCATCTCGCAGTTAGTCACCAGGCGGGTACAGTCGACAGTCAAGCAGATCATAATAAGCAAGATAGCCAGTTTGACGCCCTTCAAGGGTGCCGAAAGAAATTGGTCTGGAAGATAAATGAGGATCGCGAATGGATTTGAGGTCCATGAACCTTCGTAGGGAAATGCGATTAGTATTGTTCCCCAGAAATACCCTCAATATACAATCCCCACTACGTTCGGTCTGACTTTGGAGGGGTTATCTCCTCTACCTTTAATCATGTGACCTCGTGTTTATCCATTGTGTTAGAGGGGGGTTCGGATAACTCTTACGACGCTAGACTTAAGACACTCCCTATCTCAGAATCCATTTTTTTTTTTTAAATGGCCTTGAAGAGTTTCCTCTCCACACCTAATTCAATGCCCTAAAATCCTAAACTAGTCAAGAAACCCTACAAACATAAAGTCTAATATATTTTTAGTTAAGTGTTAATTTTAAGGCTTGATTTAGCAAAGGATGTGGTCGTGCAAGTAATGGTGTTTTGAAGACATGAATAAGGAAGAGAACTTTAGAGAATTTGAAAGCAAAAAGATACTTTGAACTTAAAGAAAATCTTGTAAAACTCTTTGTAAAATTCAAGTTTTCTAATCAATGTTTCAAGATATTGTAATTGGAAGTTTCCTAAAAAGTGTTTTCGTTTGACTAATAAAAACTACTTATATTTCAGGAAAGCAAAAAGAACTTTTAAACAAAGACTCTTTTCTTCTGAAAACAAACAACCTAGGTTATTTTACCAAACTAAATGCAAGAAAATAAATTCTTTTTTATTTTTCAAATTGCTTTAACAAGAAAAACTAAAGTAGAAATATTTTTTTTTTTCAAAGCAAGAAATAGGAAAAAAGAGAAAACATAAACCAAGATTGACAGAGACCCTAAGCCAACTACGAAAACATAGGGATTCAAACAAGAAACTAAAGGAGGATCTAAATCTTGAAAGTTCACTCTAAACCTCTAGGTTAAACAAAAGAAAACTAAGAAATAAGTTAACCGAAACTTTAACCCAAGCTAAGGCCAAAAACAAAGACTTTGATAGGTTCAAAAAATACCTGAGAAGCCTAAACTTCTATTCGGAAAGAGACATACCTCTCTTTGTTAAAAACCACTTTCAGTACATAGAGACATGGGTTGTTGCATCAACATCCTGTGTATGTACGCAGGTTGTCTATTGTGCAAGGCTCATATGTATGTGGGTTGAGCCAAAGCAGAGCGAGTACACCTCTGAGAATTTTCAAAAATGAAGAAGACCAAGCATAATGAATGGGTAGGGAAAGCTGGTAGGAACCTTGCAGGTGACCATAGACTCTTAAAAGACCTAGTGAACTTGACTGAAACTCAAAATTCAATCAAGAAGCCAATAAAAACCCAAAAACCTCCCTCTAAAATCCTAGAGAGACTCCTCAGTGGAGTCGCCAATTTTGCTAGCAGAAAAATCCCCCTATAACTCTACCAGGTTTCTATGTATAGAAAGAGAAATGAACTCCCTTAAAATATAATCTAATTCGTACACTACCCCAAACATTCCACATAGATGAACATAAAGTGATATAAGAGTAAGTCAGAAGAAATACCTTTGGTCCAAACNGTAACTGGAAATGGTTCAAGAAAACCATCGACGGGTCATTAAACTAAGAGTAATTTGAGTTGTCAAGATCGATATACCACTTCACAACACCCCTTATAAGAGTGCGTTGAAAAAGGCACAACTAAATAAAGTCATATTTCAATGAGTTTGATGAGCACCAAAAGTGAAAGGTAGTCACATGATCACCTGGATCTTCGCTAGTACTGCCCTCAAATTTTAGAATATTCAAAGGAAACTTAGTTGGCATGGGGGGCCAACATGGATTGTGACATATCAGGTCATTTAATAATATCTACAAGTCTGGCAATTCAGGGTTTCCATAAAGGGTAATTTTGGTTGTGGAGTATTTACAGGAAAAGAGGGCCCTGGATTTTGACTGGCACCGGGTTTCCATGAAAATTTGGACTGTTGGCCAGGGTTTTGGTAGAAACTGTAGCCTTGACCAACAAAAGTAAATTGTGTTTGTTGTTGCATCATCAACTGATTCCCGAAATTGGATGACATAGCCTGTGTAGGGATTTCTCCCTGTGTCATGTTCAGAGGACCTTGGTTGGGGATTCCCCCAATTGATCCTCCTAGCATAGGTACATGACCTTGCCTGGGGTTCCATTGGGTATCGAAGAGGTTTCCCTTGACCAAGGATTCCAAAGACCCTGTGTGGAGTACACTCTAATCGTTTTTCCCTGTGAAGGAATGGTACCTTGCACTAGGTTCTGTTGACCAAATCTGGGGTTGTTCCCAGACAGGAAAGAGACCAAAGAAAAATCATTTTTTCTAAATGCCCCAAATAAAGAGAATGACATAGATCCCATTGTCGTTGTGTAGGATGAAGGTCCCAAACTTCCTCCACTAAGCAAGCTATAATTAGTGTTAGGCTCGATTGGCTTTTAAAAATCCCCGTAGAGCAAAGGAGACTGAGGAGGTATACAAACCCCACCATAAGGAATAGCATTAAAAGCGGCAATAGTTCCCACGGTTGACCCTTTCAAGGGAGAGTTAGATATCCCTACCCCCAGACCCATGGTCTGTAAAGTAGAGTAAGTAAGAACTGAATTTGTGTCAAAATCGGGCATCTCATATGAGAAGGGAGCACCTGTCGTGTTCTGAGTGAACAAAATAGTGGTCGAATCCGTTAAAGGGATCAGACCACTGGATAAATTCGTGGGTGTCAGGACAACTGTGGTCCTGAAAGGTGAAGGTAGGGGAGGAGGTATGATTCGCCCTCCAATAGTACCTGTAACATGAGTACGGGGACTCCTGGAAAAAGTATCAACATTTTCTTCCATTGCCACTCACTGAACAAAATGGCGCTCAAAATATGTCACCTCAGGAGGGACAATCTAGATTAGGAGTGGTGCTGACAAGTTAGTGATCAGAGGATTCACTGGCTTTAAAACTTCAGTCTTGAGGTCAGAAACGATAGATTCCTTCGGTGCTAGAAAGTCTCCTCTTAGAGCAGGATCAGGTACAATTTCCTGCGGCCCGGTCTCTTCGAACAATCCTTCTTGATCAATTCTTCACCTCAATGGTGGCGACAGTGGCTCCGAAGTAACCAACGACATGCCCTGAAGCCTTCATGCCCAACGGAGCTGTTTATCTTCCACTTTGTGAAATGATCAACTGACACAGTAAGGTTTGACTAGAGTGGAATGAAAATCACACACTAAAAGTTTCCTAAAGATAAATCAAGCTGTTGACTAACTAGTGGGAAGGACAGTTATACCAATACACACTAGAGAAACTAACCGGTGTAAGTGCAACTCGAACATGGAAGCACCCTCTGGGTATACTCTGTGAAGCATGATCCAAGGTCCACCCTAGGTACCACGGTATTCCCCTAAAGTCACCTGTGTAAGAACATAAAATATGGGCAACTAAGTTTCCATCTCACAGTTAGTCACCAGGCGGGTATAGTCGACAGTCAAGCAGATCGTAATAAGCAAGATAGCCAGTCTGACACCCTTCAAGGGTGTCGAAAGCAATTGGTCTGGAAGATAAATGAGGATCGCGAATGGATTTGAGGTCCATGAACCTTCGTAGGAAAATGCGATTAGTATTGTTCCCCAGAAATACCCTCAATATACAATCCCCACTACGTTCGGTCCGACTTTGGAGGGGTTATCTCCTCTACCTTTAATCATGTGACCTTGTGTTTATCCATTGTGTTAGAGGGGGGTTCAGATAACTCTTATGACGCTGGACTTAAGACACTCCCTATCTCAGACTCCATTTTTTTTTTAAATGGCCTTGAAGAGTTTTCTCTTCACACCTAATTCAATGCCCTAAAATCCTAAACTAGTCAGGAAACTCTACAAACATAAAGTCTAATATATTTTTAGTTAAGTGTTAATTTTAAGGCTTGATTTAGCAAAGGATGTGGTCGTGAAACTAATGGTGTTTTGAAGAGATGAATAAGGAAGAGAAATTTAGAGAATTTGAAAGCAAAAAGATACTTTGAACTTAAAGAAAATCTTGTAAAACTCTTTGTAAAATTCAAGTTTTCTAATCAATGTTTCAAGATATTGTAATTGAAATTTTCCTAAAAAGTGTTTTCGTTTGACTAATAAAAACTACTTATATTTCAGGAAAGCAAAAAGAACTTTTAAACGAAGACAATTTTCTTCTGAAAACAAACAACCTAGGCTATTTTACCAAACTAAATGCAAGAACATAAATTCTTTTTGATTTTTCGAATTGCTTTAACAAGAAAAACTAAAGTAGAAATAATTTTTTTTTTCAAAGCAAGAAATAGGAAAAAAGAGAAAACATAAACCAAGATTGACAGATACCCTAAGACAACTATGAAAACACAGGGATTCAAACAAGAAACTAAAGGAGGATCGAAATCTTGAAAGTTCACTCTAAACCTCTAGGTTAAACAAAAGAAAACTAAGAAATAAGTTAACCGAAACTTTAACCCAAGCTAAGGCCAAAAACAAAGACTCTGATAGGTTCAAAAAATACCTGAGAAGCCTAAACTTCTATTCGGAAAGAGACATACCTCTCTTTGTTAAAAACCACTTTCAATACACAGAGACACGGGTTGTTGCATCAACATCCTGTGTATGTACGCAGGTTGTCTATTGTGCAAGGCTCATATGTATGTGGGTTGAGCCAAAGCAGAGCGAGTACACCTCTGAGAATTTTCAAAAATGAAGAAGACCAAGCATAATGAATGGGTAGGGAAAGCTGGTAGGAACCTTGCAGGTGACCATAGACTCTTAAAAGACCTAGTGAACTTGACTGAAACTCAAAATTCAATCAAGAAGCCAATAAAAACCCAAAAACCTCCCTCTAAAATCCTAGAGAGACTCCTCAGTGGAGTCGCCAATTTTGCTAGCAGAAAAATCCCCCTATAACTCTACCAGGTTTCTATGTATAGAAAGAGAAATGAACTCCCTTAAAATATAATCTAATTCGTACACTACCCCAAACATTCCACATAGATGAACATAAAGTGATATAAGAGTAAGTCAGAAGAAATACCTTTGGTCCAAACGTTTGACGCTGACCTCCTCGAGCTTTGTTGCTTCCTTGGATGCTGGTCTCCTACCAAAGCTGACTTGAATCAATGTTTAGGAAAACAAGGCTACAAATATTCTATCTATACTCATCAATTAGGGTTAGATATAAATCATTATGCATAAGCCAAATAAAAGACATAAATATATCATTTGGGATAGGGAGAAATATTCTTTTATTCAATATTCAAATATTGGAAATTACAACCTTTGCAAGTCGATGCTCCACAAACCTAGTCCGAGCTCCTCTTAACAATTCTCCAAGTGCACCCTCCAAATGCCTTCTCTCACTATTATCTCATCACTTCAAGGGAAGGGAAGGGATTGTATGGGAGAAAAAGGGCTATAGAGGGAATGTTGAGGCAATAACTCAAAAAAGGATGCAAATACTTGGGCAAGGAAGGAAAGGGATTTGGGAAGAGTTTCACCATTCTAATGCTTCATTTTGGAATGAAACCCCAAGGCCTCCTTTTATATGTCAAAAGGATAGGTATTCGGTTTGGGGATGGGATATACTAGGTGAAATGTTTGGGAAACCTCCAATAGCCTATTAATTCCATCGAATTCCTTGCAACTTTTTATTTTAATCAACTTTTGAAGGTAAACACAGGTTTTTTATCATGCAACTAGCATATGTACGTAGGATGTCTAGCATGTAACAAGAATATGTACGTGGGAAGTAGTGCAGAAGGGCATGTACATTCTCCAAAAGATGGTTTTTTTAATAGAGTTCCTTAACAGTGCTTTGGAAATTTGTGCAAGTAGAAAGGCTAATGCCATGTATGCATAAGTAGGACATTTTAGGGCTATATAAAGAATGGTTTACTCTACAAGCTTTATGAGCTCTCTGTTCTTAAAGTTGAACAATTGTAGATTATTAGAGAGGCTCACACCTCCAAGGTTGCATGAAATTTTGGTGTCGGGAAGACAATTACCAACTTACAGAGGTATGTTTACTGGAAAATAATGCAACAAGATGTAGCACGGTATATTAGAGGATATATAATTTGTTGTATTAGCAAGCCCAGTAATAGGAACCAAGGTCTATACCATCCCTAACTTGTACCCAATCGACTTTGGAAAAGTATTTCCATGGATTGTGTGGGAGGTTTACCAACAACCAAGAAGGGACATGACTTCTATTTTTGGTAGTTGATAGGTTCAAAAAAATGGGCATTCTCATGCATTGTAAAAAGACCATTAATGGGTAAGAAGAAGAAAACAAGTTCATTGAACAAGTTTGAGTGCACTTTGGAACACCAAGGAGCAACATCTTAGATAGAGATACTTGATTTCTCAGTGCATTTTGGACTGCATTGTGGGAGAATATGGAAACTTAGTTGAAAAGGTCTACATCATTCCATCTACAAACATATGGGAAAATAGAATTATTCAACAGGACTTTGGTGTAGCTTTTGAGGGGTTACAATCAGAAGCATTCGAAGAATTGGGATGAAAATTTGATCTATATACAACACTCTTATAACAGAGTAGTCCACACTTCTACTAGTAAGCCACCTTTTGAAACTTGCCTTGGATATTTTACACCTTCACCCTTAGATGTTGTATATGGATAGTAAGGAGGAGTGAGGGAGGACCTGTTGGCAGCAAACTCACTTTTTCCTATCGTCTATTAAGCTGCCTACACCTATGTCTTGCAAACATCAAGTTTTCGTCACAATTTTCAAATAAACGACATTTTCATTTCTTGCGACATTTACACATTTGTCTTCGTTAAGTTTTCACGACTGTAAGCGTGAAAACTTCTCCTTTCGAAGTCGCATTTTCGATCATTATTTGAACTGTCAATATCTCTTTTGTCCTTATGCCTATTGCGCTTACTTTTTATTCATCACTATACGACTAGCAAGACCCTTTGATCGGTAATTATACTTTGATTGATTGTGTAACTCGGTTTTATTGAGTTTGCAATGCATTGATATTTGGATTTGGACTTTATATGACTTTCCTGATCATTGATTCTATAAAATGCATAGGGGTTATGATTTAAGTTTATATATATATATGATATAATCCTTATGTTAATCTTTTCATAACTCTTGGCTTGTCGACTATATGAATATCATTTTGGCACCTTGGTTAAACTTTTGTTTATATGAATTAATACATTGGTGCATGAGTTGATTTTGGTGTTGATTTATATGTCGGGTGTTTAAAACACTATGGCATAGTGTTCGCGCGTATTGGTATACACATTTGATTTCATTAGTTGTACATATGATTCGATGGTTGAACTACTACTATCATTTGAATAGCTATGTAAATCAACGGTTGTACTTGATAATGAATATTTTGCATGGCCGACTCCACCACCTTCACATGATCGCATTAATGCTTATCCCTTTTGCTCGTTCATTGCTGTTACCTCGGGTAGCTCTGCTCCTATGTGTGTTGGTGAATACAAACCCTTCCCTTACCATGTGTTCGGCTCCATGGCACCAGTTGTGTGAGTCGAGCCCAATGGCAACCAAGCCCTGTTGATGTTTGATAATTCCCGCCAAGATTTGGAAAACAATGGATGGCTTACCTTCATGAAACAATTTGAGGGTTTTAACCTTTGTGTAGCACGAAAATTTTCCATGAATTTCGATGGCTGTCGAGCCAAGGTCGGCGATATACAGTTAGAGATCGATGAACAGTTTATCAGCTCAGCTACGGGGTTAACTACCTCGGGACAACATTGGTTTAAGGATTGCAAGGTCGAGGAAGTATCGTGGACATTGTTGTTTCAATCGCGCAAAATCACCTCCTGTGATAGAGGTATGCCCGTAACTATGCTCAAACAATGATGGCACGATTTATTAATGCTAGTCAAGCAGTTTGTGACCTGTGACGGTCGATACAGGTTTGTGTTCCTCTACCACCTGCGTCTGCTTGTGATTTTTATAGGGTATCCTCTAAACATGCCGTTCTACTTTCATCGGAGCCTGTATAAAATGTCCAAAAAGTTTAAGAGGCACAAGGCTGACAGCGGCCTGTTTCACCATGGGCTTATTAAGCTCATCATTGTTTATCATTTGAA